>KN549895.1:48277-61368 GCA_000797555.1 Oesophagostomum dentatum | reverse complement strand
AAAAAATTGGGAACTTTTTTTCAGTTTTCTGTTTTCCCTTAGCGAGGCTTTTTGTAGAACGTCAGTTCCTTCATTTTATTAGGCATGAATGTTAAATGGACGAAAAACTCTGAAACATTTTTCAAATATCTCACTATTCTTTTCTTTCTTTTCAGAAAAAAACCATTGCACTAGAAATAGTCTAAAGCTCTGAACGTCGCGGCATAATAATTATGTGTGAGTTCTTATACAGTTTCATGTTCCTGCTAAGTGCAAAAAAGAACTTTTAAACTTATGTACGGTTAAAAATTTAGCGTGAAATAAATCTCAACTCGCCGGAGCTTGGCCGTTGATTCTTCAAATGTAAATCCTCTTATTTTGCCTTTGCTACTGTAGAACGATTTAAATATCTGTGATGTACTCTGTGGTAGAGAAACAGAATTAAATAGCAATATAAAACGCTGAAAGGATAATTAAAGTGAAGATGCAAATAGAGAGATATCGACAAATCCGGGTGCTGTGGAGCATCTGTGCCCAGAAAACTGCTCGCATTGGTCTCTTTCAAAAATGCTATTTGATTTTTTCTCGAAACGAATCAATAGGCAGAGAGGTTAAGCTGAAGGTGCGGGCCTCGAGGCGTCATTGCGTTTCGCCTGAATGCGATTTACAACAGGAACGATCAAAAAACAAAAACACGCATACTCTGGCTGACAGATTCATTTAGCAAGCACATGCTTTCCATTTTGACTAGCCTTTATCACTACTGAAGAAATAATGCTGAAAAAATGATCAGAAATATAATAATAAACTCCTGAAACGAGGCAATGAGGCACTTGAAAGAGCACCGGCCGCAGAAGGCACAAAATTGTCTCAGGATTTTCTCCTGTGGGAGGATTCGAATGAATGTAGAGTATCGGCACCTGTTCTACGGCTATTTCAGTATCCGTGAGGGCAGCGGAAATGTTGACGTCACAGTCAGAGAGTGGATGGATCAGGCCAGACGTCAAGTGACGCCCTCTGACATTGAGCAGCACACATCCGGTCGATTGAAGGATTTTTCCTGAGCACCGCGACACAAACCCTTTGAGCCATGTGTTTTAGACATGAGCCATGGATTTTTCTGAGATTGTTGCAATTCCTAGCTACTTTTAAAATTTACGAATTTCCAAGGAGCTGTTGGAGAATCAGGTTGAATAAGAAGGAGTTTTGCTACCTAATTCGTACAAAAGTGAAGAAGAAGCTAGTGTGCATAAGCTGCGGTTCCTAGTCAGGAACTCCGGAGCAGCGGAGAAGCGTGGGCGGAAAGGACGTGCTCGTAGAAACACGTGAAATCAGAGAGCTGTGCACTTCGCGAGAACTACAACAGCGCCGAAGACCAAAGCGCAGGATTAGGGCAAGAATCAGGCCAGAACGCTCCAATCAGGAAGCAGCGAGGAAGTTTTTGGTAGAACGCTCCAGTTGCCCTGCACCAATTTAACAAACCACAAAGCAACGAATGAGCTTGACAAAGTCTTTGGATGCACTAGATGCTGTTGTGCGAAGAATAAAGCAAAATATATTGGACAATTGGTGCTCTATTACGTAGAGACTGTTGTGTCCCTCCTGAGTACATAGAATTCCTTGGTGTTTTTAGCGCCAACTCGTGGCCAGCTGTTGATTGAATGGCTACTTGCAGATGAGTATAAACGACAGGAATCGGAAGGAGCCGAACATTTGTAAAGGCTCTGGCCGAAAAAGAAGGATGCTGAAATGTCTCACATATGAAGAGAAATCCAGGCGGGCACACGTGTTTGTGCAGTGTAAAGGAACGCTTTCTCTGGCTTTAAGGTCACAAATTTTGCTGGCAGGCGAGCAGACAGTAAACTATGAACTTCACGGATTAGCGAATTTCAACGAGACATTTTTCGCATGGACATCGTGGAATTAATGGAATGCACGGTGTGTGTGTGGGTAGAGCGTTGTGAGTCGTCGATTTGAACTCGATGATTGTTTGGGTCTTGGCTTGACTGTCGGTTCATTCACAGCAACACCTATGAACAAATAGACGAGTGTGATGCGCAACTTGCCTGTTGTATTCCCGGTGAGAAGAGCCGGAAAAAGCTGCCCTGCCAACCTCTGGCACCGCTCATATTTGCCAGCGCTAATAATGCAGCGATTGCAAGGCATATTGCATCGAAATGCGGAAGAGCTTAGCCGAAGACCATGGATTTTCTGGTCACATAAGCCGGAAAATGCACGGTCAAATTAAGTGAATAGAGGGGAAAGAATAGGAAGGCAGGATGGAAATGCGAAATGCACAGGAGCACAAGAAGCCGTACTTTAATGCTTT
Source organism: Oesophagostomum dentatum (assembly GCA_000797555.1). NCBI lineage: Eukaryota > Metazoa > Nematoda > Chromadorea > Rhabditida > Strongylidae > Oesophagostomum > Oesophagostomum dentatum. Next base: position 59,060 of record KN549895.1, on the reverse strand, counting down.
AACGAACTTCAGTGGATGTTGGAAAATCTGATTAAAGAAATGCTGAGTATCGTCTCTTAACAAGACAAATTTGAATAAAAAAATACGAGGAAAGCGAGAAATGCATAAGATTAGATTTGTGCTGCAAACATACATATATTCCGCAGTACTGTGCACAATATCTCTCAGCAATCATACTAATAATGAATTGTTTTTATCTAATGACTTCTTGACCAAATAAACGTCTGCGTATTTCCTTTCCACCTCAATCTATAAAATGTTCTTCTACGTGCCTAGTCCTCTTTTTTCCCATTCTACTGAGTTTGTAATACGCACCATCGTGCGCATATAAATAAATAAAGAAATAAGCAAAATTATAATATCCGTGTTCTTTTAATAGAAGATTTTAAAATTCGTAAGCTCCTAGAATCACAGTCATACTGAATTGGCTGAGTTGCATTTCACTGTTTTTGTCACGCTATTTGTAATGCAAGCAGGTTGAACGTGAATAAAATAAATGAATAAACAAATAAATCAGGTAAATGTGCAGACAAATAAGTAGGCGGGCAAATAAATAATTAAATAAATAAATAGATAAATACCTGATGCAGGAAAAAAACGCGCTTTTACCTCTTACTTCCTATGGACGGCATCAGAGGACAAGGTTATTCTTGCATCCTTCAGCAACTCAGTGAAGACCTATATGTATTTTGTTCAAATAGAAATATTTAGTTTACCTCAATTGATATGATTCCTCAAAGCATAAGCGAGAGCTAAAAGTAAAAAGCAAACCAAAAAAACCCACTGTTTGGCCATCGACAATTAGTGCAGTTCTCATGTCCTCCTTTTCCGTTCGCATATAGCATAATTGCTTGCATGGAAAAGCCGTGGTATCAAACGGAAATAGTAAAGCCGATTCAGACTTTCTTTAGTGCTTTGTTTACCGGCGTAGTCTTTATGAATGACTAAGAATTATCTGAGTTAAGCATAGTCTTTATCAAGATTGAATTAAAGTCAATCCCAGGAAAACCGTCTTAGCTGACTGGGTGCTAGCTACCCAAAATTTTCCACATTTTCTTGACAGCAGCTGTGAACAAACTAACTTTTTGTTTGTTTTTTTAACAGAAAAAAACAATCCCTGAAGTGATTGGATGCATCATCCGAGAATAAGCGAGATTGGATGAGACTACAAGAAATAGAATCTGTGTGCCTACCGTATTTCACATCTTAGCGGAAGATTTAGGTAATTCCATGACTGCTGGAGTGAAAGTAAGAAGGGCTTTTAACAAAATCTTTCAAAAAATATGCGCGTGAGTACTAAATTGTTCAAGATCGTAGGGATGGGAGGAAAATCCTTTAAAAAATGGTTTGCATTGGGAGGATTTGGAGAGGAGTAAGAATAATAGCTAATCGAGATTTTCTTTAGTTTTGAAAGGATTTTATTAAAAATGGCTTAATTTTGAATATACTTCATCTGACACGACGTCGCAGTAGCTTCAGACATTAGAGCACTTAAGCGGCTATCAAGTTTTTGAGCAATTCCCTACTTCTTTCGTAACCTGTGACTCTAATATGTACTATCGCTGAGAAAACAGAACTCCTTTACTGTAGGTCACAAGATCTTTGTATCACGCACATAGGAAAGTTTGTGGATTTTCAAAAGTTCTTTGCGTAAGACTTTCCATCCATTCTTGGTTCACGCTCTTCTGTGTTAAGGCTCGGTTATACTTACAGAGACCAAATCCCAGAATTTGGTATTTCTGCATGATAGTCGTCAGAAAAACATCGTAAGCATTTATTCGCTTAAGCATTTTAAGTCTTGTCGACAGTTAGCGGTAAATCTTTTTCAAGTTTGTTTTGATTTTTCACAGTGACCTAGACGCAGCACGGCTACACTTCGTTTTGCAGAATTAGTCGCTTTTCCCAACAATGGCAGAAAATCACAAAACTGCTTTGTTTTGGTTACAGGTGCTTATCTAAGACTGCGATTTAGCATCATTTGTAAATATGATCGAGCCTTTAGGCCTAGTTAACCAGAGTGGACAGTGCAGAGTCACACATTAATTTTGCACCCATTAGCAAAACTAAAATTGTTCTTTCAAGGCCGAAACGAGAAACATGCATCCGGTGAGCTTTTGAAATAGTTATGGTTTATGATCGCACTTCGGCAGCAATGACGAAGGAGAAAGGCAGCGTGATTAACATCAGGAAGTAAGTCATAGACATAACAAAAAGAGAAATTGTCTAAAACTTTAGTTCTGATGAATATGACTACGGCAATAAGACATACGGGATTGCTGCTGAAGTAGAATAGGTATTTAAATAGAACTATGAAAAGGCGAAAAAAATTTAAAAAAGTCTTGTATGACATGATCCGCTGACACCGGAGTACTTCGCTTACATAAATTAAGTTTCTTTTCCGTTGTTTTGGAGGACAACACCTAGGATAGGGTGGTCTAAGTTTAAAAAACGATGTACAGGTGCTGTATAGCACGTGAAACTTAAGGAAAAAGCAGACAAATTGAGTACTGATACTTAAAAATAGCTGGTTTTGCTGAAAGCTTGTTTGTCTTAATTTTTTGAAAGCTGTTATCGGGAAAACCACGAGATATGTTTCGTAGAGAAAAAAAAAACTAGTGGAGCTGTAGGTATCACTATAGGCTGTTTTCATTTTTTTTTACTTTAGTTGTTTAAGTAGGTAGCCCGAGTTCCTTTTCCTGTCCCTAAAGTTTTTGTCTTAAAAACATTTTCAAGTCCTGTTTCTGTGAAGATTCTTATTTTGCGCACTGAGAAGTAAAATCAGCTGAAAAGAAAACCTCTCTTTTGATTTCTACGGTTTTTTTTCTAAATGTCAATGAAGAACTAATGTAAGCAAAAAACAGCAGGACGGAAAAAGGAGTAGTAATAACTAATAACGAGTACTGTATACTTTTAAGCGATAATGGATAAGAAATTTTTTCAAGAGACGAAAGAATAATTACTAAAGGTAGTCACAGAAGTGATGAAGGATAGCTAATAGTGGGTAAGGTAGGAAGAAGCATTCGAAAATTTTTTAAAGAGTTCACCTTCTAGTTATTGACTATAATATGTTTTTTTTTAAAACCCATATGCTTTAATAGAATTTTATTCCAACACATGCACTCGATATTTTCAGCAACTAATTTGCAGGAGAAATACTCGCTCAGCTTATTTTAGAATTTGACGTAGTTCCGTTTTTGCTGCCGTCAGCCAATATATACGTATATATAGTATTAACTTAGCTGCTAGCTATATATAATACCATCGGTATTTTTAGCCAGCGGCTAATGCAGTGGATTACCGTAATCTACTCATGAAATCAGCACTTCCTCTTCTATAACACGATATTTTTAGTATAGAGCCAAAAATGAGGGATGCATCGAAGTCGACAAAAAAACTTCCTGAGGGTGGCATAAGAGCCTTTGGTTGGAATGATTTTGGGGCAAAATTTGTAGTAAGGAAGATAAAGAATTAGGATGATTAACCACTCTGGCGAAAAATAATGATAAGGAGTGTGATAACCGACGATATCACTGGTAAATTTACGTGGATTTACTACGGAATTTGCAAGCAGATGAATGACACCATGCTTTCTATTAGATTATTTTTTTAAATGAAAAGTCCCCTTCCCAAAAAATTCCCATCAGCATAATAAGAAGATTAAAAAAAACTAGGGGAAAAACTTGACCTGATGAGAAAGTCTAGCATCGATAAAGAGACTGGTATGTCGTTAAAACAACCTTCTGTTTAGCGAATGAAGCACATTCACGAACATACTGGTTAATTAAATAACCTTTTTCCAGTAAATAGGACAGTGCCTTATGATTCATTAGACCAGAGCGTAAACAATAAAAAGATATAGCTTAATGAGTGAGACAATTTTACACGGACAATGCGAATTACAAACACGGAGAATAACAAGTAATCGCAGAAATTGAACAACGCAGATGAACGCTGTGCTTAACGAAATCTCATCCGTTCGATATTTCTTCAGCATTACATTCGTCGCTCTGTGAGCATGCAGCTATTATCTAATAAAAATTCAGGATCGCAAGAAGCGATCAATCCGGATCGAACCAGCCAGCTTACAGCGACTGTCCACATGCATGAGGATTTTCGCTGCCTAGTCATAATAGAGAGGTATATCAACGTGAGGAACGAGTATCTGGCTTCTAGTAACACAGAGATGTAAGCATTTATTATGGGTTACAGCTACAGAGCAGATTCTGCAATTCTGAGAGCATAGGTATAACCCAAGACTGAGCGGAAATAGATTTCAAAACTTCCGAAATCGAAAGTTGGAAGTGCCAAAAGCACCGGAAGTCGGATGTAATCAGAAGTTGGAAGTCGAAAATACAGAGCTACCACTTGAGAAGATAGACAAGCTGACAATAAATTTGGAGTGTAATTCATATGCAGAATAAACAGTGACCGTTTGAACCTTAACCACCACAAATACCGAATTAACGATTAATGAGGCGTAACAATGTTAAGAATGTCCTATAGGAGTACACATAATTACGCAAAAGGCCCTTCTCTAGTCTTTCAGAGGTAGAAAACTTCCGAAAACTTCTGATTTTAAAGCAGTTTTTTTTGGAACTGGGAACTCGGAGGTCGGAAGCCAAAAAAAAACACCGTAGTCGGAATTCCGCTCAGCTTTATAATCCAGTCAAAACAATACAATAGCATGCAAGATTTTGCGCTGTCGAAGTTCGTTGTTCTTATCAGAAGAATTATAGTTCTCTTTGCATTAATCTTATGCGAAAATTAAAAGGTTATTAAGTTCCGAGCTTTCTACTATACTTATCAGTAACGTAGAAGAACTTTATATCACGTCTTTATGTCCTTATGATACGCACTAAAGTGCGCTACATAGCAGAACAAAACAAAACGGGAACAAGTCGGAAACAAAACTATTTGCAAAGGATGTTTCTGGAAAAATGTCTAGTTGAAATTCAATGTGAGGATAGGAAGCTTTTCATTAAAAAAAAACATTTATGCCTAAAATATAGAAAGAAACATTGCTCATAGGTATATCAACGTGGGAAATGAGTATCTAGCTTCCACTAATACAGAGATATAAACGATTCTTATGGGTTACAGCTACAGAGCAGATTCTGCAGTTCTGAGAACATAAGTATGGCCCAAAACTTAAAGTATGTGTAGGTATTACTCATCCTTAATAATAGATAACTTAAATAGGTAGCTTTGATAAAATGCTCTATAATTAAGTGCTGTTTTAACATTTTATTTTAGCTCACCTCACTATCTAAGCTTGGACTTTAAGGCATCATAGTAGGCCTGTAAATAGAACGACACGTCGCTCTTATCGACCAATTTTTCGGTGCTTTAAATGAATTTGCAATAAAATTTGGTATGAATTCGTCAGAACGGGCAGATACTTATGTGTTTAGCCCACTTTTACTCCATTCTATGGCACTTCTACCCATCATACCTGATTTTTCTGCCTACACCTTTTCTGATGCTTTTTTGGCTATATCCATCAACCTCTCCATATATGTAGTCATCTAAGTGTTTTACTGCTTCTAGACTTCTTTAAGGTTCGTGCGTATACAAAAGCTAACATATTTTTGTAGCATGAGTACAAAAGATGTACTACAAACTATTTTTAAATCAGTCCAGAAAGAATGGATCAGATCATTGTCCTCCGTAAGTCGAAATCTGTTCTCGTTACGGCTATTACTTGTTTTGAAAACACTTACTAATATTTGAATAAAAATTTCTCTAATAAAATGGGATATCTTTTTTCGGCAAATGGTATATTTTTTCAGTAAATCGTATACCTTTTAAAAGAGTGGTACAGAGGTTTAAGAAGATTAAGAAGATATCAGTTATGTGATAGCGCTACACTTTTGCGGGTGAATACAAGATTCCAACCACTAGCGGTCGTTCTCTTTGTAGATTAGTGTACGAAGTAACGTTCATTAAATATCAAGTCGTACAACTGTCTCTGCCTTCATTTAATAATTTCAAAATGCCCACATAAAATGTACGTACTTACAGGACAACCAAATTATACGCGATTCTACTAGCTTTCAAAGACTTCTAGAGGAGGTTCAAGACAAATTAAATGTGAAAAGGTGGCAAGTGAAGAGTGAATATTGAAATGCACCAGCTTATGAGAATTCTTGTCCGAATGACCTTTCTCATGGACAAGGACGCCGGCAAGTAGTCTATGCAAATCCAGCGGTAATAGCGACGCGACAAATTTCTGCGCCCACTTAGGCGCCATATGTCGTCGAAAGTGAATTATTCGGGCCCAGATTTACATGTGCAGAAAAAAAGAGCGCAAAAATGCATGAATGCTCGCTACTTTTTCAGAGTAATTCAATAAGAGCGATGAATCGACAATCAAGACTGCTAAGTTTTTTTTAGCTTATGTCTTGAAGGGTAGCAGAAGATAGAAGCAACCAACAACAACTACTCAGAGGTATGAGGTAGCCGAAAAATCAGAGACAATGCGGCTGGGGTGATAATCGATCACGGAACTCACGCGGGATTTGTCGATATCGAGTCTACGGGGAAATCGCTGAGGTTAAGGCGAGCGCCTGTTTACACTGAGGAAGTTCCGGAAGACGGTGCAATCCAAGCAGCACCTCTCATCGGCCCTGAGTGCGTTCAAATCCGCTCCGGATAAATTTTTCTCTGATAAGCTGTCAAATCTTGTCCTTTCAGTTTTCTAGGGCTAACTTAATTTTATGTATAGAATATTTAGTTGTGGTAATGAAAGGAGGAATTAATCCGGCTGTTTTCACCATGATATTAAAATTTTCATTATTAACGCCTAATCTTACCTTATTTTGGTCGACTAATAAGTATCTTCTAAAGCGAAACAATTTAAAAGAATTCTAGTGTAGGTGAAACGGGAAAAAGCTTCTCCTTATCTCAGGAAAAAAGCTTCTCCTTATCTCAGAATAAAAGAGATATGGCAAAAAGGCAGTTCAATTAACTTTCTGCACCACCTAGAGGCTTATCTATGTTTGGAGATAATAGGGGCATTTAATAATTTATCTGTTTTGCAGATTTTTTGATTGAATTATTGCAAATTTTAGCCGTTTTAGAGTCCTTGTAAAATTTAATTTCATCGACTCCGCTGTGATCACCTGGCATGCGTTAAGTTATCTTAAAAATATTTTTTACGGGAAAGAGGGTAGAGAAAATTTTGAAAAATCCTTTAAAAATGAATCACTCATCAAAGGCTTAACTCCTAAATCAAGAATAACTATTCCTTACATTACTTCTAAATTCTTTCACTGAACTACTAGTTTCATCTTTTAAACGGCTCTGGAAAAAATTTTGAAAGCATGCTTGAAACAACACTAATGATTCTTTGTGTGGCTTTTTTGGTGCTGAACAAATGCGAGATAATTTTACAGATTTCATTAAAACTTGTTCCCAAATCCACAAGCTTTCAATAGTAGTACACCAAAGTATCTAATGCTTACTTTGTCTACCGCTATTAAAAATAAGCCCAAATAAGGGTGAAGAAAAGTGATCTTTAGTATAAGTGCGGTCAATGAGATGTGGTCAATGAACTTAAAATTTTTATTACTTCGAGGAACTCTGGACATGTCAACAACGTTGCGAATTCCAGACTATTTTTGTATGAACGCGAAACCGAGAATTGCTCAAACAAAATCCGGCGAAGATTTATTAAAAGGAAGATTAATTAGTGGCGCTGGCGTCACGATTCAGTAAACTGCATGAAACAGAGTGTTTCCGTCTTCGCCCTAACATAGAGTTCAACTTGAGCGTTTTTAGCACTAAATTAAGGTCACTTTTTGTAATTACGAGGCTCTTTGGATGTCAACTTTGAAAAGTGTCAGTTTTTCAAAATAATTGCAGCTTATCAAAAGGGAGGAATGACATTGCACCTAATTTATTCCTAAAGTTACAACTTTGAGATATTAGGAGTGCAGCGCTGGAATACTCTATTCGTGTCCATCTTTCCAAGTTTTGAACGTGTTTTTATCGTTAAATTTTCACAGAGTTGCGGAGACAAGCATAGTCTTGTATTTTCCTCACGGATAATTTAACAAGAATTTACCTGGAAATCAGAGATGAGGCTCACCTTTTGTGGATCTAAACGACCTCTGCACTTCGCCCTATTTAAAAGATAGGTATTATGATGGGATTATTAAACCAACTATTTAAAGGGGGATTTCTTCCTGAAATAATTACATCTCTAACTTTTTGTTGAAGAACTTCTTCAATAACTCTCAAATAACAGAAATCACGGCAAAGGTGTTTATGGATTTGCATGGGAAATGCTACAATTAGCAAGAAATTTATCAGTTTAACCACGGTTTAACAAGAAATTTTAAGCCACATTACAAGTAATTTTGGATCGTTTCAGTTCTCTGAAATGACTATTTTTGAACCCTCAACTTTATCTTCTATAGAGAGCTTTGAAAGCAATAGCAAGGAAATTGCAGATATTTCAGGAAAACAGAACCATGCTGTCTTACAAAAAGCAGGCCGTTTTAATGTACGATGGAGTTGTTTTGCAAAATTTCTATGTAAATTATAACAGACCGGACTGCGGTAGTAAGGAGGTCACTTCCGATGTCACACAATATTTAGCTTCTGGAACATTTCCTACTCGTTTTAGAAACTGTCATCTTCTCCTCGACTATAGCTTACTTTAGCCCATGCATTTTGGAAAAAAAAATCCCAAATTTTAAAGGCATTGGAAGATATTAGTATTTTTCTCAAAGTCTTTTCTATAAACCACTGTTACCGTAAGCCCACAGAGATTTAAATTGCAGCTATCAAAAGTAAGAAAAAAAAGGAAGAGAGCCTCGAGCGGACGAGATCCAGATGAGAATCGGAAAACACTTGTGAGCAGGCATCTCTCGAACAGTGAGGTTCTACGAAACGAAAAAAGCGGTTAGAAATTTTAGAAGACATCTTTCTAAGGAAGGGCAACAAAATCTGAAACTGTTACGGCGTGTTTCGTATTTTATACCGAAATCCTTTCACAAAATCGTTGAAGTTGGAACTACATTCTAGTATTAGAGTAACTGTACTGAGCTGACGGATACAAGACAGTTTGGGCAAGGAGTAAATCTTATATTTGTCGAGTGGCGAACGCGATCGAAAATGACTTGTCGATATACTCCCACAACATGTCAAACATATGCAGTTCGGCGAATTCATCGCTCGAAAGTTCACTTGACGCATACGTCTGTCAATCCCGCGCCGCCCACCGTTCCGCGTTCCCTCACACCGCCGAAAAAGTCGCCTCTATTCTCGTGTTCCATTCAGAAACCTGCGTTCTACTTCATAGTACTCCTGACATAGCCCTACATCTGAATAGCCACCTAGCGTTGCAGTCTGCGATCCTTTCAAGTGGAGTAAACTTCTTTTGTAGTGCTGCTTGTCAGTAAACGGTCGAAGCTGTTTGAACAACCATAGGTTGACACATACACAAACCATAAGACAATTGCCCTTTTCACCTGATCTAGTGCAGGTGTGACAGCTAGGTAATCATAAGCCTAACCAGTTCTTGACATCATCTTAACTGCGCTGAACATTTGTTTTGGACGCCCATATAGATATCGCTCCAAAATTAAGCTTAAAAAAAGTTTTCGATCTCATAAGAAGTCGAGCTTGGGCTGGGATTCATGAGTTTTATTCGGCTAACCAAGTCTGCTGTTTGGTTTGACTGAGAATTACTGGAATAAGTGTTGACTCCGTAATCTGTGATCTTGTTTTCGTCTAATAAGCAAACTTTGAAAATCAGTGTTTCATTCTAAATCATTTGTCGGTAACCCAAACTATAGTCTTGGTTTACCGAAGGTTTCAGAAACCCAGCCCTGGAGGTTACTCCAAAATTAAATATCTACAGCGTATGGGCTTGGAACTTTCTTAGACGTTACGAAGATGGTGTTTCAAGCTTTAAAGCTAATCATTTACTGTGCTGTTTAGACTTTATTTAATGGCATCATGAAAGCTCAGAACACATATCTCATTCTTGAGGAATTTTTAGCCATGGAGCATCATTGAACTAAGTAAGATATTCGCGCAAATATCGTTTCCGGGGAGGGGGGGGGAGGAAGAGGAATTCTCTGGAGTTGCGTATACATGGGCGATTTCATCGACGAGTTGGCCATATCGTTATATACTTTTACCCTCTAACTTATAGCTGTAAATTGTGCAAAAGGGCAATTTTATGTTACCATATTCGAGCACGGTATACAGCTTCTGCTTGGTTACACTGATGGTTGAACAGCTTTCCCGCGAAATCGCAATTTTACTCACAACTTAGCAGGAAAAGGTAAATAGTTGGTGCAATACAATGATGTACAGCACCGGTACCGTCCGATAGATGCTGGCGCAACTAGAAAAACCTTAAAGTGCGAAGGCTTAAGTTTTTGTTTACCGGGAGTTATGATGTTTCAAATGTCACTTAATTTTCCATGAAAAGTTCCAAAAATGGAGTATTTTCCGCCAGTATGCTCGACAGATGCACTAGATCGGTAAAATTCTTGCAAAGGAAATCATCTGAACCGAAATTTGCTTTCCTGCATAAAGAACGCTCTATTTTAGGTACTTCTCATAGAAAATTAAGCGACTATCACAGCATCATAACTCCGGGTGTACAAAAACCTACGCCCTCGAAATTAGGGTTTTTCTTATTACGTCAGCATCTACCGAACGCCAGCGGTCCCGTTCGTTATCGTTTCACCAACTATTTGCCTTCCATGGTCAGATAGGCTTTGGAGCCATTTTCTCAATCAAGAATGATAAGCTGAGAAGAGAT
>KN549895.1:0-12236 GCA_000797555.1 Oesophagostomum dentatum | reverse complement strand
TTTTGCTGTATTTGAAAGGTGGAGACATTTTATGCGCAAATGTCCTCGTACTCTAAAGTTTGCTGGATAGGGTAACAGGGTTGCTTGCCCCATTAGGAAGCATGAATTTATCGTCAGCGGGTTAGAGGGAATCATCCAAATTCGAATTTTCTTGTTCTGAAGATTTGCCAATCACTAAATATAGTTAATATAGCTATTTGCCCCCCCCCCCCCGCTCCACCTTCTCACTATTTTTGAATTCGTTGCTGATAGAGGCAGGAAAAAACTTGTGGGAGAGGCACATGGAAAGAGATCACAGGGATTTGTTTTTATTTCTGTGCTTGACCCTCCACACTTCTACAGTAGTGAAGAATTTTGCAAGGATTTGATCAGAAATGGAAAGCCAATCCAGATAGAAGAATGCGAGAGTAGTCTTACCATTTTCTCGAGCTTGAAGGAAGAACGATTGGTAAAGAAAACCTACGCGACTTTGTGTACCAAAATAATTCAGCGTACCATTGATTCTATCTCCCTAACATTCCTTTTGCTTCATTCTACGTCGAAAGTCGTTCCAAAAACTTAAATTTAATGTTTGATGTTTTGTCTTAAATCAGATAGTTGCTTTCTTGATATTGCCGTCTGGTATTTTCACAGGCGTCAAAACTGTGTCAGTGAAGGATTGGCAAAAAACGTGCGACATGCGAAACCCTTTGATATGAAGAAAGATTAGAGAGTAAAATATATCATGTATGTTATAAATTATACGTCTACAATTGTCTCTTAAGTCTCCTTTCTCCTGTAATTCATCTACACTCCCCATCTGCACTAGTGCCTCAAACAAAATGTTATTAGAATAGATCTATAGGCGTTTTTCGCTCAGTTACAGTATTACGCAAACAGAGCAGCTAAGAGCCTGAATTCTATTTCTGGTTACTCCGAGTTACTCCAGGTCAGATGCATTCGCTGCTCAACGGTTGCTCATAAATGGCCATGGAACAATTCATTCCATTTTTCATCGAAGCATCGTGCTTTATGGCTGCTCACTCATGCTAATATCCGTGGTCTACATTAGTGACAAAGAGATCCCGACATCGTTTACCTTTAGACGTAGTCTTCGATATAGCAGTACGTACAATGGGATAGCCTGGAACGAGTAATCTTTTTTTGTTGAGGCTAGCTTCATTTAAACTTGGCGTACTATCGCTAAAGTAATTATTTAAAGAGATACCGTAATTGCCGGAACATGAAATTGCTGAGCAGTTCTCTCGCTTGCACTTGACTGCACTTCTTGAGGAGTCAAATCCACTTCTTAAGGCCTTGTGCATTAACAAGATGCTCATTTTATTCTCTTTCAGCAGCACACATCTTCTGAAAGTTGTTTAAGGTAGAGGTGCTGTTGGTGCTAATTCCTTACCTTATTATTTGTGCATGATAGGAGGGTAAGGTAGACATGCTCTATAACACTCGGGAGCTATAGGAAATCGATAAGTTACTGCAATTTTTGGCTCTCTTCTTTCTATGAAGATGAAAGTAGGAACAAATACGGATATTTCGCTTCAGAAGAAAAAAGTGGCAAACGAAACAAATGACGAAAATCTGAGGATAAAAAAGGCTTCAACTTTTAAAGGGTAATGGAGGGTAAATATTGAAGAAATGAACTCAACTTTGAACTATAACGAATGGCAAATAAAGTCTTATGCTTTAAGAAGAAACATTCTTGAAGAGGAACAAAGAAATTGCCTATGCTCACAGCGAAATATTCGCTCTTATCCCTGTGCTAGTCGTTTTTTCTTCTACGTTGAAAAACATTCTAAGGACTCTTTGAACACTCTTGCCCTCGTACACTTTGAATGTCTCGCTTATGTCGTAAGGTGAACTGAGTTTTACTCCCCAAAGCGGCTTCAGAGGACATGCCCAGAAGCCATAAAATCCTATGGATGCGAAGCCCAGCCTGTCGTAAAATTCGGATTATACCATGAATTTGATTTTCCTTCGTTGATTTTTGATTTTTAAGACTACACTTTTCATTCTGCGCATTTTGTCACAGGAAAGGCATAGAGAATATTTTCTAATGTAGTGATCAAATGCAGCAGTCCCTTTCATAATTTTGGCCTAATGTATAGGATGCCGAAGATAATCCCATGATAACTGTTCACTTCGAAATGATGTCATCAGTTCTTTATTTGAGTAGTGCAGCAGAAATGAAAAAATCTGACTTGCTTTGGAAACATCTTTTTTGCCTGTAGCAGAGAAAACTATATATGATTCAAGAAATCGCATAATAAGATGTAGATGGCATTGGCACACTTGTCACTGACACATAATTTTTGAGCTGCCTCTTAATTCTCTAACATTTCTTGAAAATGTATGAATGGGTGTGAGAATAGCATATATACAGACAGATCTACTTTTGTATCAGACAGCCTTTGTTTATCACTTCTCTAAGAATCCTGGAAAGGCAACAAAAAGCCTTCTTTAGAACTTCCCAGTCTAGTTTTTGCTTCCATCAGGTTGACTTAGAGTTGGCTGCGTATAACTAATCTACCTTTATAGACAATTGAACCCTATAGAGTATGAACTTATCCGAGGTGCGATTATTCTAGATAGCTTCGAATCTGGCTTAGTTCTTTGCGAAATTCAAATAGTATGGCCTATTGCGCGCTTGAAGTTAGAATTTCGAATAAGCGATGCGAAAATAGAATTTCGACTGAACAAAATAGAATAATGTTTTCAACGAAGGCGCAACTAACTTCAGAACATGACCTCTGAAAATCTGTTGTATGATCTCTGGTTTCTGGAGGTGAATAAGTTAACACCTATTCTCCGGACGCATTCTTCTTCATCACTTCAATTTGGAACTGGCGAACTGGAATCCATCATTCGGTTACGTACCTGTTTTTCTCGTCTGCGCTACTCCCAGCCGTTCACCTAAAATACGATTTTCTGACTACTTCGATATAAATATAGCCGTAGTCGTATTTCTAAAGTCTGCTCAGCCTCGTTTTTTTTTTCTTCTTATCACTATTCCTTACATATCTTTTTGCTCTTAGACGCCCAAGATAAGCAATTCTGGGTTTGCTTCTTACTCAACACAAGCTTTATACCATTTGTAAGCAAAGACTATGTACTTTCCAATTAGTTAAATTACTAAGACTACTCCCGAATTAGCTGAATTAGTACCAAGTAATTGTAACCTCTACGATTCGTCTCTCCGTTTTTTTTTATATTAGCTTGGTTTTTGGTCCTTTCTTGCAGATTTTCATCAAATAATTCTTGATGCTGCAAGATAATTTACTAAGAAATAACCAAAGCGCGTACATTACAGGAGTGAGGTCATTCGAGATAAAAAAAGTAGACAAAAAAGCGACTTTTTTCGAGAATATCTTAACAGCAGCTCCAGTTGAAGCTGAGCTTGACTTTCTTATTACTTGCTGAATTCAGAAATTTATCCTGAAGTATGTAAGACAAAAATGACTTCACTTTCTCTAAGTTATCTCTTTGAATGTTTCTCAAGACACGCGTAATGAAAAATTGCAAGTTCATTAGACACTACGGAGATTCATTAAAAGGAAATGTTAGTTTTTAAAAATGTTTTATGCGACTATCTCAAATCAGTCACTGGTCTTTTCGTGTTCTTATATTTACATCTTCATCACGTCTTCTGAGTGCTCTAAAACTGTTTTGTTGGACATCTTGTCTGCTATTTTTTGTGTTGTCGTACTTTATTGGTATGTGTAACAAACACATAAAATAAACAGTGTATTAAAAATGCTGTGCTCACTATTTCGCTCAAAACTTTTATTATTTGTGAAGACCATGTTGTTCATCTATCAGTGGCAAAAATCTAGATAAAGTTCCAATTTTTTGCTCTGCATTTTTTGCAACGAACAAGACTAGAGAACACTACGTATGAAACGCTAAGAAAGATCGGTCATAAAATTGATCACAACTTTTACAGAGCCTTGAGTTACTTATCCTTACGATAAGCTTGCTGATAGCTGGATGTGAAAATCTTTAGGATATGTGCGAGGAAGCAATAAAAATTTGAAGTATTCTTCCGATTTGATTGAAACCTGTGGACTGTTCTATGAAGTCACCTACTTCTTTCTTCAGTTTTTAAGCACTCATGTGAAACCATCCGTTTTCCTCTTTATGTCATACCTATCCAATCCGACGAAGACTGCGGCAGGAAAATGCTTCGTTTTTGAAGATTTGAATACTCTAGTGAGTTCATTCAAGAAATATCTTACTCCCAAGATTCTAGAAGATCTTTATAGTGGGCTGTGTCTCTCAAAAGCAATCAGCGCGTCTAAGATCCTTTATCTAATGAAAATCTTCCCATTCTAACGCAAAAATTGTCTTTCGAAGCTCCAAAGCTTCATCCTACTGTACCTTCTGAACGGTTAAGCCCCTGTTCTTCTGCAATTCTATCGCAGATGTATTCATGCTCGGATGCACAGGGTCATGCAATTCTGATGTTCCGTCAGAAGGAATCCTTTAATTACTAGCGCTACTCAAAAACAAGATGTTCCTGGATTCTTGCATAAACTTCCGCCTATTCTTTTTTCTTCCTAGTTTGTAACAGCTAGCCTACGTCAGCAAGGGTGTTGAGGTTTACTTAATAAAAACGTATCTGAGAGCGAAATCTCACCGAATAGAAACGAGCTAATTGGATGTACATAGTTCATTGTTCGCTCACCTAATTCAAGCATGTTATTCAGACAGAAGCCTCTTCGGATGCACTCGTATTGTCCTCAACCGCCTAAGTGATTCAACCGTATTCACATAATGAGGCAAAATTTATGCGTAATCCAGAATCTCGGCAAGATATCAGAGTTCTCCAAATTCCCTAGGGCAGATCCGAACAAACACCACCTGCTCGTCCACTAACATAACGATGTGCCCCTCTTCCTTTGCGACCGGATCACTTATTCTTTGCGATAAGGATAGAGTAGAGGTTAGTCTGGAGAAATCGTCTCAAGTTGTTCAGGTAACGCTGGGATTGTAGTATTTTCAAGAAGATTTTTAACTTACTTCCTATTTTTATGTAGTTTATGGAAAAGTAGTTTTTTGAGCTCAAGCAGTGTGAAAACATCCAAGCGCTTCAAATTTTCTGCTAAGCTTTCCCTTAATTTCCTTATTCTAGGGCATTTTACAATTTCTTTACTGCCAGTATAAATTTCTATGAACAGCTACAGTTACGTTATTCGGAAGGCAGTCATAGCTGGAACTTAACTTCAAATCATTGGACCTTTTAGCTGAAAATCTCTGATCAATATCCTGAACGAAATTATCAAGACAACTTTCGTTTAAAAAAACTCTCAGCTAGGATAAAACTGCTCATCCTGAAAAGCCAGTTATGGGTTGTTCCCTTTCGAAGTTTTCCCGCAGCAACTAATCCTTCAGAAATCCGCCGAAGTGCACTGGGCCCCCATAAAAATCTTTCGAGTGTGAATTCATCATACAAGTCAACTTCGCCAACTTCCCTAAGGTCCAGCCGTTCCTCTAACTGCTTCCGAAAGTCGGCTTCATTGGTAAAAAGATGATTGAAGCCTGTCACTTCTTTGTGTTCTTTCTAATATAATATATAAACGTATGCGAACATTGTTGAAGGCTTAGTACTGCTTCCCACATCTAGAAGAAATCCTAAAGGAATTCGTTTATGTTTACATTGTAGGTTGTTCACCTTCATATCTGACGGTGAGCAACTCACAGTTTTGGATTTACAATAAATCAATGAAACGCATAGGTTTGTTCATGCCCTTACTTTATTCTCAGGAAGAATTTTTCTTCTGTTTTTTTCGACGTACAAGAAAATTTTTTGCTAATGGCTGTTTGAGGTGTCCTCTTTCAAAATATGTGACCAAGTTGGCTTTAACAAGTAAAGTTATCAAATTCTCCGTCCTCAAATAGTCAGAATAACATTTGCCAGAGTGCTAGCTCAAAAACGTCTTCAACGAGTCAGAAGACTTTATGGCATTTGTGAAATCAATGCTCTTCTTTACCTTTGAACTTCTGCGTAGGTCATGGATCTCAGAATGCTGTGTAGACACCAGCCAAATATCGCGTTTTCATAAAGAATCTTTATAAACTCGTTTTTGCATGTCCTCCCGCCCACTCTGCTATGTGTTCGCTGCTTGCATACTCAAAGCCTAAGGCTCCGTCCTTCTCTGCTTCACTCGCATCTCATTCATGGATATTTTGGAGAAAATACACGCATACACATTCTATGAGCTTATTTTTTACTATAAAAATTTTTTTGCAAGTTTTTCACAACTACCTAGGGAAATTTCTCTGATACTTGTTAAATTCCTTTAAATTGTTGTCCTTTCGAACTTTGTCGCCATCTCGACTTTGGGGATGCCCTGCCCTTATGCCAGGTACATTCTCCAAAATATGTCAATTTTAGCTAGTAGCAAATCGAAAATGGTCTTTTCAATTAAAAGAGAATACATTTTTAGTATTTCTAGTACCCACTTTCTTTTACATGAGGAAGTGGAAAATTATTATACTAAAGAACTAAGTCTTCTACTGCCTCTATTCTCTTTCCGGGAACTAATATCCGATTCTCTCGACATTACCAATTTCTCACCATGTAGTTCTTACCGGCTCTTTATTCTCCAGAATGCTCTTACGACTTTCAAGCCTTTTTGCCTCTAACTAGCGCTCAGACCAGACTGGTACTCTTCAATTACTGGCACGAGTACTTAGTTGCTTTTACTTGCAAAAGATGGGAACTAGGAACTATTTTTTCTGATGGACTCCGTTCGTCGCAGTCTCTGCGCTCAAAACACGCACAACATCATTTGGAGGATGCGTAGAAAAGTGTGTGGTTCCCAAAATTCGTGTTTGTCTCAGCACTATGTTCACAGATTCGTTCGCAGCAGAGAAGGCAATGCTTTCGAAAACTCTTTGTTCACAGGCCCGTAAATAAACTTTTGATGAAGCTGGGGATAAGACTTTTGAAGCTTCTGAAAGGTGAGGAGAAGCTGGAGGTGTGATAGGTAGGTAGAACAAAAAGGTGACAGTTTTACCTAGCTTGAACAAAAGCAAAATTTAGCAAGCACTTTCATTCTAAGCAAACTTGGACACAACGAGTTGCTCTTAATTGCACATTCACACTGTAGGCTTTCATAGAATAACTGTAAAAAATCTGATAGTATTTTAAAGCTGAATAATACTAAGAAGCAAAGAAGCTCGCTTAAGCGTTCGAAATTCTCCCTTGTTTCATAGATCTAGGTTCCTTTGAAGCGCCAGAAGAGGAGTTATGCCTCCTAGACGAAGCGCCGAATTTACATAAATTGCCAGCGAGCAGCCATTCCACGAAACACGCTCATGTTTTCAAAACTCTGTAACTAAATCAACCTTGAATCGAACTTGTCTAGATATGTCTGATCTACATATAATCGGCGTCAGAACCTTGTCCTAAAAGTCCTGAGCGTTTGTTTTGTCGGCGGATAACTTTATTCGTGTTCATTCAATGTGAGGAAGGATGTTCGGAACCTACATATATGAACTCAAAATAACGTTTTTCTGGGTGGGAGAAGGAATAGGCGCAGAAACTAGTGCGATATAATAGGCATGTAAACACCTGTTCCATTTGAAATCATAACATCTTACCAACCTCCTTTGCCAGATTTTTGGCTAAATTCTGTAGATTCATAGTGTTCTCATTAGCTACCATAAAACTTTGGACTAGAAGGCATGTAATCCAAAATAACTCAAGACTTCGGAATGGTAGGTCCTCGGGTTTTCACCTTTGAACTATTCGAGTTTGAAATCAATCAGCGCTCGAACTGTCACGGGGTCTATTCAGCTTCGCTTGGTCGGATAGCGTTTTATTGTGAGATGTGCTTCAGTCTAAGGTTTCGCTGAAAATTTCTTAAAGAACAGCTTGCACGTTGAACTGGGATCTCTTTAATAGTGCTAACATTCTTGCTACTTGAAGGTTCATAGGGTATGTTTTAAAACGTTGCTCGAGTTCGTAACCTTGAGCCTGTCCCTAGATGAAAATTCCTAAATTTGACATTGTCTATGACTGAGTTAGTTCGTGTGTACACTCCTTTCCAAACAATCTCTTCTCTCCTTTGTCACTGCTACACAGGGCGAAGCATGAGATTATGACAAAGAGATCGGCACGAATTTAATTCAAGCGTAATGATATTCCACCGCAGTACTTTTTTGGCAATTTTTTCACAATTAGATGAAGTGCACTTCTCAAACGATGCTAAATCTGTTGTTCTGGGCTAGCTGAAGACTCTAAGTGGGAAATTGTTTAAATCTGATTTCATATCGTGTCTCTTTTTTTGAAATTTCATTTTCATCATGTAGACGTATCCACGTAGACGCTTTAATAAAAGTATTGCAAAATAGAGGGCAAAGCTAGGTCTGATTCGTTCGAGTGGAACGTAGAAATTCGGCGGATGCGAAATGCCAGTAAATGCTAGTCTTAAAGGGCAACAATCTCTGTGAACATGTAATTTTCTCAAAATGTCACCACTCACTGTCACAGCTAGGTAGACAGCTATGCGCACAATTATTTTTGACATGCTCTCTATATGCAGTGAACTTCCTCGTTTCGGACGACGATGGTTTTCAAAAATGGATGATTCTCTCATGCCGATCTTTGCCAAAAGCTACCTGATAGAAACATTCAAGAATTCTAAACAGGGGATTAGGGACACCGGATACTGTCAATGGCGAGCGAGAAAATTCACAAGCGTCGCATCTGTTTTGTCAGCTTCTTTTTGACTTTTGTTGTCCTACTATTGGAACAGATGCTATTAGCCTTTTATAAATGGTTGGTCTGCCACAACTTTTTGGCTAACGATTAGTAAAAAGAAATTTAACCATACTTTATTTCACAAGAATTTCATTCGTTGTGTCCACGAAGTCTTCCCAATATCTGCTGCTATTTCGACTTCGTTAGTCGAGACTTCTAGCTCATCTTTTCTTGTTTGGGGGACAACTAAGTTTTCCCACTTTTTCAATGGATTTTAATTTAATCATGGTAGCCAAAATGATGGTATTGGTGGAGAACAACATGGGAGCGTTTTCTTCGGGAATTCAGTCTCTCAGTGTCTGCTTTCCGTCGTATCCGAAAAACTTTACAGTCAGGTCGGCTTCTACTCCGGACTGAGACGACGCTACTGTCGTAAAATTATGTTAATAACCATCAAATAATATCTTCATAATCGTGAAGCGAAAGTTACACTTCTAAAAAGTCCTTCTAGAATAGTGATATATTTCAGTATTTCAGTAATTCGGATAAAACACCAAGCTTTCGTCACAAATTGAATGAATTCTCCTTGTTTCAAACCTATTATATTTGCTAAATTTTGGGTATGAATGTACTCGAGACTGGACCAGAGGGGAACTTCACTTTATTTGCCTTGGCTTTTATTTTCAAAAATGGTTTATTTGGGCTGATGCAAGCATTTGTTAAGCGAAGTAAAGATGAGGGGTAATGTAAGGCCATTGGTCGACGGTCTAAGCAGTCCCGTATTACTCATCTTTGCCAACATGTATGTTATTGCAAGGTTTTAATAGTTGGTAGTTTACTGTAATCCTTGTTAAACTTTTAAATAACCGTTATTTCAGCACTTTTGGTATTCTGCTTATTGCGCAGCTTTTTTGGGTAAAGCTTCTGCAAACAGCACGTTTCAAAACACAGCAGAATATTCAGTTCACTTTCCCGAGCTTCTGTTCTGTTCTATTTGCAAAACGTAAAGATGAAAGCCTATCTGAACGCCGTGTTCCATGTGTGAGCCTCCTTGCGTATTTTTTCATCCCTAACCTTTTCCTTCTCTTTTCTTGCAAATATCCAAGATTTTCAGAACAGAAATTGTTTGAAAAGTAGGAGCGGAAGTCGATTTTTTCAAGTTCTCCTATCGTAAACCAGTTTTTTGTGGACGAATCGTCCATTTAGTTTTCCACACTGGTTAAAGCGCTATACCCGCTAGGTACGAGCGAAACTGCAAGACTCTCCCATGTCTTCGCGCATAAGGTGGTAGGCGACTCCAAAGCGGGCGACGAAATAGAAGACTCGTCCGCAATTTTGCGGACGAGTCTTCCGGAGCGATCTCCTCGGTGAGGGGTAACTTCTGTGCCAAGAAATTTGAACTGCAACCGATTGTCTGAGCTCCTCTTTCAGAATCCATCGAGAACTCAGGTAGCTTTCTGAGCGTGGATGCTGCCTAGATAATACTTCTTTTCTAATGTCGCTTTTTTCTCTGTTCTGATATTCACGCTCTGCTACCTCTTTTAAAATGTTTTTAGGCTTTATTGCATATGAATTGCATTGCAATTAATGATTTAGTGCTCTTCTTCAACCAAAAATATCTGAATTAGCTGATTGCAAAGAAACAAAAGGACAATTTCAAAATTATTGGTACACTGGGGAAAATCGGCCGTATATTTAAAACTTTCGGCGTGGAAGAGCTAGACGACTACCTCTTTCTCTTGATGCAAACGATTAGAAGATTTTGAATAGATTTGCAGCCATGTTCTCAGACATACCCAGTAGAAAAACGACTTTTCAGAAAATGAGGTAGGATAAATGATGTTATTGAGTAAACATCGTCTTCGTGCTTGCCATGGTGTACATACGCTTTCCGTGTTATTGAAATCGTTCGTAATTTAGAGCAGTTCTAGATTTTGGCTTCGTCTGTGGCCGTCTTTGCAGCTTGCATACACGAGAACGACTCGCTTGGAGTTTTTGGCTGTAGTTTTTTTTTCAGCTTTCATTTTCATTTGATTAAAAAACGATGGCAGGGGAAACTGCTCACAAGACGCTATTCGATGCTCAAAAAGCGTAAGTTCGCGTAGAGTGAATAAGAAGTCTAGACTTTTGAGCGTTCTCTGGAATAAGTTAGTCTCCCATTCCCTTTATGTATGAAGAGGAAGTAAGTCATTTATAGCAAAATCGCTTCGCCTTTACTCGCATGTTGTATCGAGTACTATACTTTGGATATTCGAAGATTTTTTTCGAATGAATGAATATCGAATAAATTCATTCGAAGGATTTTTCAAATAAACGAATAACGGATATATTCATTCAAAAAATTCCTAACAAATAAATATCGAATATTTTTGTTCGAAAATTTTTTCGAATAAATGAATATCGAATAAATTCATTCGAAATCTTTCTCGAATAAACGAATACCGAATAAATTCATCCGAAAAAATTTCGAATAAACGAATATCGAATATATTCATTCGAAAAAATTCGAATAAACAAATATCAAATATTTTCATTCGAACTTTTTCTCGAATGAATGAATTGCGAATAAATTCGAAATCTTATTTTTTCGAATGAACGAATGTTCGAATCAGAAATTATTCGCATTTCTATTCGAATTTGCGCGAAATCATCGTTCTTCGAATAAAAATATTCGAATATTCGAAAAATTTGTCGTTCGAATGCGAAACTTTTTGCATAGTCGAATTTTCGAATAAACTCGAATACGTACTTTCGTAAAATTCGAAAATTGAAAAAATTCGAATATGGTATTTTCGCAGTATTCGAAATTTGAATACTTTCGAAGATGGCGTTTTCGGAATGTTCGAATTTTTGAATAAATTCGAAAATGGGTTTTTGAAATATTCGAACTTCTGAATATATTCGAACATGGAAATTCGAAAACTGAATATATTCGAAAAAAATCCTTTTTTCAGAAATTCGACTATCGAATTCTATTCGAATACCACGACCACCCAATATTCGAATTTCCGAATGATTCGAATTCGAATATTTATTCGAATTTGCATTCGAATTAGTCATTCGGTCCAAAGCATACCGAGTACCATATTTTGTGACAAACTGTAAAGAATAAACGAAGTGAGAGTTCTTAAGTTAAGTAGATATTCTTAAGAAAATTGGCTTTCATTTTCTTTTTAGGGTTCATAACCAGGATCATAACGGTGAAGAATTACGCCCACAGCACTGCCTCAAATTTCCACAAAACTGCTCCCGCAGACACCAGCTGGGCTTTTTTCGTCCAAAGAGACTAAGTAGTCATACTTACATCCGCCTGAGCGCCGTTCTTAAGATGCATTAACTCGGCTTGTTGACAACTCCTTACCTGACCATTGTTTTCTTGTACACAGAGGAGGTGAATTGCATTATGAGCACTCAAGTTGCGGAGCTTGTTGCGTTCTTTGCAAGGTTGTTTGACAAGACTAGATAAGACAAATCCGCTGAAGTTCCTTGTTTGCGAGCAGTTCTTCTAAATCTTAAACTTAGCAGCTCATCTTTC
>KN549894.1:50194-64437 GCA_000797555.1 Oesophagostomum dentatum | reverse complement strand
TTTAGAAATTTCTTTGTCTCCTCGTCAAGAAACCCCAAATCTTCTGTGCAAAATTTTACGGCTAAATAATAGAAACATACTTCCTTCCGAAAACAGATTTGGAAGGCTTCAAAATCTGAAACGCAAAAGTTACGCTGCGAAAGTGAGATTGTTCATAATTATAATTTTATAAGCGATAAATGGAAGGTAGGTCCTAATCGCGTTAAACTTTACAGTCAACTTTTCGATACAACAAAGCTTGCTCTCCAATTGAATGTTACTACTACACAAATAGAAACTTTGAATACTTGAACGAATATCAGTAAAATATAGCTTGAACGAAAACCATCCACTCTGAACTAGTGAATTCCAGATTTTCGTAGGACCACAATTCCGATTTTCAGCTCTATGATATGCCAAAGGCGCTTCTGGGATCTCCAAATAGCATCGGAACCATATGTGTTTCACTATCTCTCGCGATAGAAGATCCTAGAAAATCCACGCTAGCACTGTTAATCCCATTAGGAAATTGAAGCGTGAATTGATGGCCGCGTAGATGGGGACAATTCTCATTCGAGATGAATTGATTTGGAGATTTTCTTAAAGCTAAGAAAGCCAGGAATATATAGTAGACCGTCTAAAAAGCAAAGAAGAGATTAACGATAGGATTTGAAGTGATATTGATTTAGAAATTTCACTATGGTGTGGTTTTTCTCAGCGAGAATTGTGCAGTATCAGCGGAACCTGTGAAGCTGCTAATAATTAATTTTGTCTGGGCTTAGTTTGGAGCCATATCGAAGTCTTTTTAAGGTCTAGTCGGAATTTGTTTCGTTATTTAAAGACCTATACCCGTAGAAGTATCTACACAAGAAATATTGCGAAAAGAGGACTCGGAGTTGAGTTTCTTTTCAAAAATTTTTTATTGCAGCCAGTTAGTGACAAAAGGAGAGTCAAGGGTACAATGCTAAAACTGGCAGAGCGTGAAAAAAGTCTTGAGTACAGATTTTCCCCTTCAGACCTTTCAAAACGACGATACCGCGGAAATATCAAGCCAGCCCATGAAATAAAGATTCCATCTAGTAACCTGTTTGGCACAGAAGTATAAAAGTGTAAAACAGTTTTCGGTGGTTTTTGGAGCAAATATGGTAAAAATCTAAACAATACGCTCCATTAACCTTAGTGAACTAATCCAGAGTGTGCTGCCCAGTCAATTTATTCTCACTAATTTTAGAACCATCTAGGACTGGAGATAGCAGTTTCAATTTGCAAACTTCCGATGAAACGATAGTTTGATACTCTTCAAGTCTGAGAAGCAGGGAGGTCGACAACTAAATTTTAGTCGTCGAAAATTTGCGAAATTATTACAAATTTTACCAACTCCACCGTAGCTAACGTTTTAATAGGAGGCGGCAGGATTTCCGTATGTCAGGAAAGGAGTTTTTGAACGGCACTGTACTTAATCTCCATCCAGAACGAAGAAAACGCAGCGAATTATAGCGCACTAGCCAGGACAAACTCCCTTGCCTCCTCCCATTCAACTCCTTTGCCGCTCAGCTTTTTGAAAAGCCCTCTCTCCAAAGGAACCTCATCGCGCATACTGTACTATTCGAATGTGCATATCGGTAGCGGTAACTCGATAACGGTTTCTTTGTGCAGCTCAAAAACTCGGCTTCAGAGGTGTTTGCCGGCATGCCGGCCCTCTATGATAAAGCGCTGTCGCACTCGTTCGGGAGTGAATAGTTGAGATGAGGTGGACGGTCGCTCTCACGGTTTGTGCCTCGTTTCGGCATGTGAGCGCGATTTCGGCCGTTTCGTTTCGTTGGCATCCATCTTGAAATCCGAACGTCACAAGGTCATATCGCCAACCCCACCAACACCTCACTAGATAACATCTAGCCATTACGAATAAGCCGCTGCTAAGGTCGAGCTGAGAGGCGAGGGACGAGCGCCGAATGTAATTCGCGCCGAGCCGACTCGACTTGGATTGCGCGCTGGCCAAGTTTGCACTTTCTAGCGGTTTGTACTCCCATATATTTGCATGTTTCGAGGGTGTCGAATAGTCCATTTAGTTGAAGTGTCGCGCGCCCAGTTGAGATGTACCGGGCTCTGAGAAAAGGTAGACGAAATTCGAATGCTCTCACCTCACCGACCTGCTTTATGTGGGGGAACGTGGACATTTCCGCGCCGTCGCTGTTACTGTGCACTTCGTCATCGTTCGGTGTCGGTGAGTCGGAACCGCCGTCGATGCGACTTTCCTGGAAATCACCTGACGCTATTCGCCTTCACTGAAAACATGCATAGGGTTGTCATACGTCTCCGTTACTGCTCTTCTGACAACTCTCGATCACGTTGTTGAAGTCGAACTTCGGCCGAAAATCCGGCAGCATCGTCGGAATGCTGGGCACCTGTAGATTTGAATTTGTGTCGGACGAAAACTGGATGCCAGACTCATTTCTCAGCACCTCACCCACCTGTTGGTTAACCTGTGTGTGAGCGGCGGCTAAGGCTGGCCGACGGGTGGATGCACGTTGATTAGCAAACCAGTTACAAATCTGAACAATCAACCTTAGCACAGTGAAAAACTCTGCAACGATTTCTCCTAGAGAAAAGATAAACGTAAATGAGTGGCGGCAAAAAACTCGAATTGTCTCCTAAAGTGCTTACAATGGCTTTACAACGACAGATTGGCAGCGAGAGCGTGAAAATGATAGAGATCTTGTGATCCCAGCTTCATCAATCACATTAAAATACATGAATCGCTGTACTTCATGAATGTTTCTAGAAATTTCCCACATAGTTCATTTCCACAAGCTTGCATCTGAATACTTAGAAAAATCAACTCTTAAAAGAAAAATATATACCAAGTAGTACTTCTATATAAACGTACGCAGCTGCTAGCTAAATTTACCAATATGTAAAACACCGCAGAACTTCTCGAAGCTGTACCGCCTCCCCTCGTTAGCAATTTTTAAATAGCTAAAATTAAACAGGAAAATTTAACAAACCGAAAAATTCAAAAAATGCAACTGTGGCGAATTTGACTACTAAAAATGTTACTCTACAGAAACCCTTTTTACGGCTTTAAGAAATAGAAGCGTTCCCCAGGATAGAAAGCACATCTCGCCTCTCCTTTTTTTCTGGCATATCATGCGATTCCATTTATCACTTGGCGTTTTTTACTCCTTCCCATTTATTAACGACAAAAAACTATTCGATAGAATATCATGTGAAGATAAGCCATCAATTAACATAGGATCTTTTGAGAAGTGATTGAGATTGACAGCAGAGCGGAGAAATAGGAAGTTCCAAATCTAGTACAGATTTCGATGATATGCTGAATTTTCGAGGAAATCGGAACCAGTTGGCTTGGAGGATCACTAAGACTAACGGCACGGAATAGATGAGATCAATTCAATTACCTGTTGGTAGCTGATTTTCTGATGATTTCGGCGATAACTGCTGCCATTTAGGATGTTCATATAGTTGAGCAGTTTTTGGCGACTTGGACTTGAGTCTGCTTTGAACCATTTCTCCAACTTCGGAACCTCGAACAGCTGATTGAACCTTGTTTGGGCGATGGGACTGAAACAGCCAAGTCATTAAATCATATAGTCAGCGCTGTGAAAAAAAAGCCTTTTTAGGAATGCAAACAAATTATTTAGGATTTTTTTCTAAAACCTTTCACGTCCCTGTACTTCAAAAATATTTCTGTGCTTCCGCGTCTTACAGATTTGGAAATTTTAAAGAAAGGAGAGAAAATGCTGAATAAATTAATAAAGTACTCCTTTGAAGTTACTATAGTTTATAACCTCACAGAAAGTTGG
Organism: Oesophagostomum dentatum; assembly: GCA_000797555.1. NCBI lineage: Eukaryota > Metazoa > Nematoda > Chromadorea > Rhabditida > Strongylidae > Oesophagostomum > Oesophagostomum dentatum. The sequence goes on along the minus strand of KN549894.1, from coordinate 60,634 downwards.
TTAAAGAAATGCTATTTTAACAATTAAATTTCACCTTAACGAAAAAGTAGCAATCATTTTGCGCTAATATTCGGAGCCTTTATTTCTAAAAGTTTTTTTGAAGAAATATCCTGAGAAATTTCGAACACAATCTTTCTTCAAAGGAATTTAGTGTTCTCTAATGGTATCTGCTAAGTGATCTTCCAATTGCACATGAGTAAAATAGTAGTTGATGAGTTGACGAAGTTATTTGAGCTGTGTACAGTTAAAACCTATAAGCCTCGAATAAAAAATTTGGCAAATTGTGAGTCCACTGGTGTTGTACTTTGTTTTATCTGGCTTAGGCGTCTCGTTTTCATATATGAATTCTTTCCGCCTAGCCTCACTTTTAAAGAAGCTTGAAAAAAAGCTTTCATGATTATGAGGCTAGGTTTTAGTATTTCATCACGAACTATTTAAAAAGACCGTATGAAGAGTTGCTTATTAAGGACAAAGTCTTAAAAACATGACTTTTTGAAGCATAACCTCCAGCCAATTAACTTGTTTTCTCTCCCGCTAATCTGAAATGTACTCAATCGCGATGACCTAACCATATGTCGTACAAGTATGCGCGATTACCCAACCGAAGTACTTTGATCGGCAGTTTGAATCACCGCAAGATGTTTTTTACACTTGACAACTGAAACATCTGCGACATTCCACGCTACAATTACTCGTGACCAGAGACACAGCAGATCCCAGCAGTCAATCCTAGTCCGTCTTTGTGCCAGTGATGTTTACAGAGAGAGAGTCGGTTGGCAGCGATCGGGGGTTTTCCCACAGCTATCGGCAGCGCAGCGCTTTGTAGTCCTCGATCAGATACAAAAAAGGCGTTGAAAGCTGCAATGCGCGACGAAGCATGGACATCGAGGAGGGTGCCCGAGCGACAGTGAGCGGACGAGTGCGATTTCAGCCGACAACATAACAAACCCCTGCTAATCTTTCTCCCTTTAAGGGCGATACCAGGCGATACCACTACTAGCAGGGTGGAAGAAGAACGCGTCATTTTCATATAGAGAGCTCCCGAAAGAAAGTGACTCATTCCCATTTCAACCATCCGATACAAAACACCAAAATCATTGATTGAGGCTGACGTATCCGGGCAGTGCCCGTCGAACATAAAGAGGAAGTGAGAAATCTCTATAATGTAGCGCCTATTCCGGAAAAATAGGATAGAGCGGGCTGTTTACACAGCGATATTCGCCTAGCACACTGATCATTATGCTTGGCAGCGTCGAATATTCGAAAAATTTCGAACAAATCCTCTTTGTGAACTGCTGAGCATTGGAAACGTAAAGGTCTCAGTTTTATACCTGGGCATTCCTATAACCGAATTCATATTCATATTAAAGCTAACCAGACTTTCGTATTGCTAGAAAATGGCCAATTTTGTGCGAAAAAACCGAATTTAACTTTGACTGATTCAAACAATTGTTATTTTAAGCCTAAAATGGAAGAATTGACCAACTTTTTGTGTACCTAAAACCATTTCAGTGCAGTGTCTAGATGTGGCACCATCCCATGGATATAGACAATTGGTGATTGCAGTAGAAGAAACCTGTTTCTGTGATTATTTGACTATTCGATGTGCCCAAGTATTTCGACAACCCCCGTCTTCTGGATGCTCAGCCCCCCCCCCCGTGCATCGCTTCCCAAAATCAAATCGATAATCTACATGTATACACACACTCGTATGGAAGTGATCCCGGCCGGCCGCGGCTTATCACAAACATTCGCCTTGCCCATGCCCGCTCTGTTCAAAACACTCAAATCCGAATCGATTGACTGTTATGATCGATCGAAGAGGCTCGGGAGAAGCCTGAGATTCGATCGATCGGGAGTGGCGAGAAGCTGTTGAATAAACAGCCGCTTTCTTCGACATTTACATATCATATCATGCAAATTGGATCCGCACTGGCACTACATTGCCCGAAAGCGGCTTGCGCAGCGCCGACGCCGATGAAAGCACTGGAAGTGCAGAATGTGGAATCCAGATGACGTCGTGGATCTCGGGACGCGGGTTCTGTTTACAGCGCAGCATAAGGACTTTCGATTTCGATCAATCGCTCTTCAGTCGCTGTGGCTGACTCGAGTTATCGCTGTCCGCCATTGGGGGAGGGGAGCCGCATTACGCAAGAGATTCATACAAGGAACGAGTTTCCGGGGGCGAGATTTTCGCTTTCATGCAGGTGTTTGACAGGCGTCGGCAAGAGAACACGTGCGCGAGGGGCGACGCAGGCGGAGGGCAAACCTCGCCGCACCTGAGATGCGAGGCGAACGTCGTCGTCGCCGTCGTGCCGTCGGGCCGTGCGTCGTCGCGCGTCTTTCGCCCTCAGAGACCTGTTTCTCGAACAGCAACGCGCTTATCTGACTAACTCTCGAAGACACAAAAGCAGCCGGCAAAGAGTGGAACCGTTTTGGACGCTATAGCCCCGGCAAAACAATCTAATTCACCTGTGTGCCAAGACCTGACGAGAAAACGAGTTCTCCTTCCAGCGTCTCTCGAGATCACTTAGCCTTGTATGGCAATGCGCCAATTATCCAACCCGACACAACCCTCCAGTGACAAAAACAGATTCTCAAAAGCGTGCAAACAACGACTTCGGAACTCCTTGCCAGCGACAGGATTGAGCGCGGAGCGGGGCGAGAGCACTGCTGGCACGAGACGAGTCCTAATCCAACTGCTATTGCCTCCTCAGCCAATTTCCCCTATCCTAAGCGAGATAATCAGCGGTGTGATTGGCTGCCATTCGGATACGCCAGGAAATTGGAGCTGCCCGGAGAGGCGCACGCCTACCGTATCCGGGCCGCAAGTTGATCCCGCTGGCCTAGTAGCATCCGCGCGTATTTTGCTGGATGAGGCGTGCCGCTGCCCTCGTCAAACTATAACCGTTGGTGTGAGGCCTGTGTGACAATATATACAAATACACGGCCAGCCTCGGCCGAAGGCTTAACTTCAGCGTCAAATAGTGGAATAGCTTCGGGATCGGGGCGCGCCTCATCGTCCGCGCTCTCCGCTATCCGCACACTGTTCCTGCAAGCTGCACGTCTGCGCGCTCCGCTATCCCACGCTATTTCGGCGTCGCTCTTGCCTCGCATAAGCTTATCCATCTCAAAGCACAACAGACAGCCGCTCACAACTTGCCGGGATTACGGTAGACTAACAAGATTATCGTAATCCGCTCCAATGAGGGATATGCGGCATCGAGTATTTGTTTTCCGGATTGACGTATTCGCAACGTCGTTAAGTGAACTCCGGTATACTTACCTTCGTCGTTCGTCGCCTTGATCGAGGGTCTCGAGCCATTCGTTGATGGAGTTGATCTGTTCGTTATTCAGCATGGCTGGATCGTCACCGGCGATCACTTGATTGATCAGCTCCTGCAAAGTAAACAACATTTCTGGAAGAACGAACAAACGAGACTTGGCAGAAGAAGCGCAGACCGACCTTGATTTGTTGGTTATCCACACTGTTTAGAATCTGCGGGTTTTTTGAGACTGCCGTTCTGAGCAGTCGTTGTTTGAGATCTGTTATGCATTGTGTGCTTGCTGAGTCAGATGTGCTTCTGAAGAATATTAAATTAGAAACCCGGGAAGTAAACGAATAAACGCCTACACATTAACATTAAATCTGTATCCCAGCAAGTCCCCGGCAAAAGGCATTGATTTCGTCACTGTATTTGCCAAGACCGCTGTTTCCAAGCCCCGTTGACATGTTAATCCCCCTTTTGTTGGCTTTGCTCGTTATCATCAGGTAATAAAAGCCGTCGGCGTATTCCATGCAACGACAGTGCGTGGACAACGGATAGAAGGATCGCAAATAATTACGTATTCAAATTCCGTATTCACGTCGGAAAATCCGCAAAACGCATGAAACTAAAACATACATAATCTATTGATCGTGCTTGGCTAAACTAAATCTTAGTCGATCGACTGCTCGTCACGGTTCACTTCTAAGATGGTCCCGAGACGCGGCTTACGGTAATCTGGCTAGACCGCTCGCGGATATTTAAACAGAGAGTGGATACCGTGCTGAGAGAGAGGTAGAGAGTGAGGAGAGCTGTAGAGACATGTTGAAGGGGCCAGATGCAAACATGAGCCAGTGTTTGAGGAGTGGCGTTTGGCGCATTCATGAGCCCATGAGTTCGAGCTGCGACTTGAAACACAAAAGGCGCCAGGTATGGCGCCGGCGCGGAATGTGCGCGCGTACACAAAGGCGGATCGGATTGCGCAGGCGACAGTTCCTCGTGCATATGTTCGAGCAAGCAAAAACTCCATTCAGTACGGCTAAAAAGCGCAACCGCCGGGACTTGATCCATCTTATAAAACACAGCATAAAACATACGGTTTTGTGAGTATTCGTAGTGTAATGTGACCGGAAATATCTTTGAATAATGAGTGCACGGTCTCATCTGGATTATCGGTGATTTGTTCGAACGGCAACGCTTTCCAGTTGTTCACCTGGACGAGCCCTGAAATATTTAACAGTCATTTATTGCATAAATTCCTCCATATGATTTTTTTCTGTCATGGATGTGAACGTCCGAGTGTCCAGGTATTTTTTCACTAAGCGCGGTGCCCCTGTTAGGCAATCGTTTTGAGGAGTTAACCGTGGGAGACGGGCGGCCAGACAGTGCACAATGGATTTTGAATGCTATAGTGCGAGTGATGGGATGTTTGCCTTCTAAACGTGACTTCAGAACATTTCTCATAATGCCCAACACGCCCAACACACAGCTGATAGGGTGATTTCGTCTGAAAATTCTCTGACGATCGCGTATGTCATGTTCAAAAGAATGGGTGCGGCGGCTTGCCTCTCTTGTCGTTAAACGAATAATCTCGGTAACAGGTTCGAGTATGTAACACCGGGGCCAAAGAAAACGGCATGCGCGATCGCATCTCGCTAGATTTTACAACGATTGCGCAACTGAAAGGGAAAGGCTCAAGCCATAACAGGTTCTCTGCCCCCGAAGGAGTCGATGGCAGCGAGGCGAAAACTCGCGCATGCACGCTCACATGCCGAATTAACGACACTCCGCACAGGGATCCCGAACAATAAGGTGATGGGCAGATGCTGAGATAGCACCGGACTCGTCCGGTCAGTACACGCGTTCCAGAAAGTTCGCAGCCCGAAATCGATTCGCTTCATTTCTGTGGGTCCCCAGCGCGGGTTCTGTGACAATAATCAGAGTGTGTCGACACGTGCAGTGAAGAGCGAGACAAGGAACGGGCTGAGAACTGAGGATTTCGGCGAGTGCCATCTGGGCGAGTGTCAAAAATAGGCGACGGAGATACACTGACACGGACAATAACACGCACACCACATGACGATGCGCGAAAGACGCGCGCGCGACTAACGGAATCGGAGAAATTTGGCAAACTCTGAGCAAATAAGGAAATGAGCCAACGAGCCACGTCTACAGCTTCCAACTGTACAAAGTAATAGCATGGTTAAGTCAGTAAAACAAGTAGAACAAAGCGCTTAGAGAAACAGAATACAAAAGTGAAATTCCGAGGGAAAAACCACAAAAAAAGAAAATCAAGAACAGCGAAAATTACCTCGTGCGTTGAGCGCTAATTGCGGATGTCCTAACGCGGAAAGTACAGTTTCCACTAGCTGGCTCAATACAGTAGTACCGGAAACAATAGCGTAGGTGTCAACCAGTATATGACCGTCGTGAGCGCATGAAAGACAATGCTGCGCCCGAACTGTTTCCACCGCCACCCGTACGGGAAACATCTGTAACGGCGATCACGGCAAATCACTTTAAAAGTCGGAAAATAACGTTTTACAAATGAGCGCCATAAAGCGAGTGAAAGTTGGTGAGAGTGTGAAGACGTGATAAAGATTGCAATAGCCGGCGCACTTCCCGAAAATGCCATGCACAAACGGGGCATGGCAGCAAATGCTTGTCGGCGTGCGATCAAGAGATAAAGAAGTCGCATAAGCCCGAGAAACGAGGAAGATCGGGGCAGATCGAGATCCCGACCAAAGAACTCGTCAATGCATGTGAAAAGCCACAAAACCGCAAGAAGAAAACAGTGCGAGGAATAGAGGGTTTAGAACGAATAGCAGCAAATACAGTTAATAGTAGAATAGTGCGATGTAAAGTACATAAATAAGTTAAGGATATCGGGGTTACTGTATTGACGAAAAGGTCAGACGGGCTGGATCTTGGCAACCGACTGGCGCGGACCGGAGCGATTAGCCTAGCCTGAACCCCGCCCCCAATCGTCCCCGCCCTCGAAAAAGCCAATCTCGACACGGCACAACCCGAGATACGATTATCGTATGCCAAAACCAGCTCGAACTTCACGTCGATCGGACCTCAGACACTCGACGGCTTCGCCCTTTCCACGAACTTTCGCCCTGACGTCGTCGGGCCTGAACAAGTCTCGGGGCCAGACGCTATTCCCTCCTCGTTACATAGGAATCTGAAACCTTCGTTGTTGACTTCTCTAAACTGCCTCAGAGGCTTTATCAGCAACCTTTGCGGAGAATCCACGAAATCCTGGAATATGCGTGAAAAATCGGGATTTTCGGTCCGCCAAAGGGTTCCTCGAAACGAGGCAGATTTTGTTCCTAATCGTCAGCAGCACACGATTGAGAGCAGTTCGGGATTGGTCGGGGCGAGGAGCGAATCTGCGCGGCAAAACGCAACGGGTTTCAGTGCCCCCGTGTTTTTGCTTAAGTTCAAGACGGGACGCGCGACACAGCGCAGATAGAAGTGATGCCACCCATCACAACGAATGTGATTATGTGCGAGGAGGTAGAGTCGGTCTGGACGAGGCGAACGGGGTGGAGTCTCCGGGGCTACGTACTTGGGACTTGGACGACGAATACACACATTGTGGACATGTTAGACCCGGCGGTGTGTACATCCAGATAAGATAAGATACGTGTCGCACTCAAAGCTGCTGCATGCCAAAGCGATTGGGCGCTTGGAGTATGGCTGAAAAGTCCCGCTCGAGACGGCAAAACACAGGAGGAGCCCTAGTGCAAGAGAGCTGGCTCAGCGAGGCAACGAATCGTAAATCTAAGCTGCTAATCGAGATTGTTAATTGGATGGATTTAGCCGGTGTCGTGTAAGCCCACCAATGCACGCTCGGCTCGAAGCGGAAGGATTACGAGACGACGATGAGATGCCTCGAAACGGATAAAGCACACTGCACCCCGCTTTATTCTCAGCAATCCTGCCCACTAGAACAAGGCGCAGAGGCGGGGGGCACGAGGGCATGAACACTATCATTCAGCAAACATTCCGGCACAGATACGCGATAATCAGGTGCGGTGGATAATCGCTTTTGAAATTCCGAATGCATTTCCACGATTTGCCGGGACTGCCCGGCTTATCGGATACTCATTGATTTTGACGACTAGTCAGTCGAGAATTGAAAATTCCATGCGGCGTAGCGGGTACAGTGAGGTGACAGATAAGGAGAGCCAATAGATTTCACATGGTATTATTACTCTCAAAACAATAAGACTATGACGTGGAGACTACGCTGGGCGATGAGGAGCGAGGAGCGGAGCGAGTCGCGGTAATCGCTGCTCGGGGTGGATTCTCGAATGATTGGTTTGATTACTCGAGGATTTGGGAGGGTTGTGTAGCAAAGAAGTACACAGAGCTTCTTTCGATTAAGACGTGCCAGCCAGCAGAAGAAGAACGGCGCAGAGGGGGATCGAATGATAGGGGGGACTAAGGCATGCGCTATCGTCTGTTATCTTTAGGTCAGGCCGCCAAATCGGATCCCCGGCTAATAAACTAGGGAACAAACAGCGGTGCTTGATAAAGGCGATGGATTGATACCAAGGCATCAAATCAGATCAATAGCTGAGAGACGTCAGCCAAAACAGCGTTTGTGAAACGAGGAGACAAATTCGGCCGACACAGGATCAGCGACTCTCGACTGCTTCGCTTTCTTCTGCAAAATCGACATAAAACTGCTGCTGGGCACGTGCTAGCTGTGCTGACTTTGAGGAAAAAACCGAATTGCTTCCCTGAATGTATTGATACGTGTGGAAGAAAAGCGCATTCATCCGATGTCCTTCTTCAGCTGCATCGCTTCTATTTCTTCAGAATACCTCCCGTTGCCGTGTGTGATTCACCCGAGACGCATTGAATACGCGAATTTCGCGAGAAGATCCTAAAGACTTTCACTATAGGTCTCGTTCCGCTCAGTGGCAAAGCATGCCTTGAGAAGAACAACTCAGAGAAGGGTAGTAAACCGGATTCATTTTCACAAAAGATGGATATTCACTATTGTTTGAAATCGATTTTAAAATGACTCCCCGCATTAAGCACTGTGCGGAACGAGACGCTTATACAAAGGGTTGACAGTCGGGCTGAAAAACTCTACTTAGCATTGTAGCTGGGGCTAAATTCTAAAGTGGCATAGAAGTGTGAGGACGGTTGCGGTGAAAAAGAAACCCTGAGTAGATTGAGGGTGCGCAAACTCACACACACACAACTCTCGATGCCCTTCAATCAAACTCAGAACGTTTTCTAACGACTTTTATTGGTCCCCGGAACGAGTTTGCGTGTTCGACTGAGAGCGAAATTCGCCCCCCGATGTAGATGACGAGCGCTTTCCACGCGCCTCGTGTCGAGATTGCGCAACCTGCTGGTGAAGAGGAGCGGATAAGCTCGTAGATGACAAGAAACGCTGCGCACAGACACAGAAACACAGAGGTGAAAGTCGTCGAGGAACTGGATCCGGCGCAGGAAACATCGTGCATATTATGCGCTTAAGTCGCGCCGAGATCGAGCCGCTCGACAACAACGAGGTTTCGAGGCCAGCCTGCCAGTAAAGCTAAGCCGCTCTCGGCCGGCTGAGTCGCTTCTTAACTCCCTCGCCACTGCCGTGCCCAAATGCACCGAAGACAACCGTCTTTTGGGCTTGTTACATTCCAATTATCGCGGCGCATGATCAAATCAGAAGATGTCACACGTGAGATTATTACAATGTCGCCTTGCCCGCAGCTCTGACTGCAACAAAAAGACGACGAGAAGACAGCCGAAGCGACGAACTTGGACCGATACATTGATCTATCTGCTTGTTTTCCCACGCATTCCGCCCCACAAAAACTGTCCGCTTTGGAAGCGCGTCTCGGGCCGACTGCGCTTTCTCTTCCGCACAGTTCGCTCAGCACAGGCTTCTCCTCGTAATCTCGCGTGACCCTCGCCCCGGTGTTTTGGTGTGTGGCGAAGGAGGGAGAGAGCTGATTTCTCGAAAACATGTCCTGGTCTGTCATTGTTGCCCGCCGGAACAGTCTCACACGGCAGACGCGCAGTGGTGGTTAGCCCATTGCTTATACATGGGTTCCGGTTCTCTCTTCCTCTCCACCCACTTTCTCGTGGCTGCCTCGAACAGTGGACTGCCATACGTGGACAACAGTTCCACGGCGTACCGCTGGACAGCTTTCATTGCAGAGAAATACAGGTCTGCTAGCGAGGACATGCGAGCTTTGCCCTGAGGGGATAGACCGTGAAGAACAGTCACTGCAAAAAAACAGGGAGATCTTCCCAAAAACTGTTCGCGAAAACCGCTGTGCAGGATTTTCAAGCTTGTAGCCATCTGAGAAAATTTTCTTATCAAGAATGAGTTCTCTACTAATAAAAACTAAAATACGAGTTCGAACAAAGGTAAAGGTCTGAAGCTTTGTCCACGTCGGCTGCGGAATCGTGAGAGTATACTTGCGGAAGAAAAATCTTTTGAACTTGATTCACTGTATTTTGGCTTTATACCTGGCGCGCGGTAGTTTTCATTAATAGAGACTTCATTTCTGATAAATCTTCTCGAAGCGAGCAATTTTTTGATTTTCTGTTAAGCTAGGGCTCCAAAGTGAACACTTGCCGATAATTCCTCTAGTAAAACTCGACACTGAAAATTCGGTGAAATACTGCCTTCAGAAGCAAAAGATGTGGAACTGCTCGAAGCAAGGATTTTGCCCTGAGGGAATAGATTGTGAAGAATAGCCATTATAAAAACGATGGAAATCTCCTTGAGGGTAGCTTAGGCGGAAGTTTTCACTTCTAATGTATCGGTTCTGAAGAGGGATGGACATTATATTTTCTATTCGAGAGAGAAAGTTTGACAGCATGAAGTTTACTCGTCTACGTGAAAAATGAGGGTTCTCTCCCGTCGAAGCCCACATCGTCCAACGAAGCATCAGAGTACAGCGTCTAAATTTGAATTTAGAGGAGATAATATGGTATATAATTAATGTTTCAAATGGTCGAAGTATCCGAAGAGTAAGGTAGTAAGGTAGCCAATGCTATAACATCTATTTTTGTTGCACTGGTAATGCTCCCAACACTGTAATCTGGCGCATCGTCGCATGACGTCCGGGTTAGGATGGAGATGAACCCTCACTTTTCTCGAGAATGAGAAATTTTATGCGTCAAACTTCCGCTCTTC
>KN549893.1:37309-47569 GCA_000797555.1 Oesophagostomum dentatum | reverse complement strand
GACACTTTCAAACATATTATTTGGATGGTGGAAAGAGTGGTGTGACGAGCTGTGTAACTGTCGACGCCTCTCCACGACCACCGGGTCCGGTATGAAACAAGAAAACTCGTACAAAAAGCACCACTCTGGGATTCTGTTCAATTTTCGAGGCAGTCCTGATTAGACAGCCAGAACTGGATAGAAAGAGAGACTAGCACATGGATTCGCCCCGACATCTAAGAAGAACGTGAGAGAATATTGGTGTGCTAAATTTCATGACTCAATTAAATATCTTAGAAAACAAAGTGATTCAAATGGGTAACTGATGCAACGGTAAAATTTCTTGCTAGATCCACTTTACTAAGGTTTGACCTGTAGTGCTTGATCTAAACTGTAAAGTTGTAATTCTGCCAAATAACGCTGCGTTAACAAATTTTAAAAATTCAGAAAAACTATTCACCAACAAAGCGTTACAACGGCAAGATAGAGCAAACAATAGCGTCCAAAATAACCCCACCCGCAAAAAGCAAATGATAACTTGCGAAAATTAACATCCCTCGATTATGCCATAATCGGCAAGTGAGTTTTGTCTAGTCATCCATTTAACCAACAGTGCTAGATTCTAGCATGGTTTTAATGCAAGCTTCGTCGTTAGACCATCAAGAAAGTACGCATATGCTCGTTAGGAACTGAACTGTTTTTGTATGTGAAAGTACAGTACATCTGAAAACAGCCAGTTGTTATTGAGTGTACAACCATATCATCGTTAATGGGTAAAACGGCGCCCAAATTTAGGTTCCCAGCTTGCGTTCCCAGTTGTGTATCCGGAGATTTTCCAGTGCTTTAGGAACTCAGCAGCAAATTTTATGTCTACATAGGTTTGAATCTTGTTCTAATGACATAAATGAACAACCCAAAGGAATCTTAACTTACAGAGTTCTTTTGAGTCTATCACTATATATCTGAAAATTCGACGAAATGGCTTAGAACACGAGTGGTAACACCTAACCAACCAGGAGAACGAAACAAATCGATGGTTCCAATATCTAGGAGTTGAACCAAAGCTATAGCCTCGTAGTATTGCTGATGGTGTGCTGTGTAGAGGACGAATCGACGCACACGAAGGCACACGAGGCCGACGGCCCCGGCTAGGCGGCCGAGCGGGCGCGGCCGAACGAGAGGCCGCACTGGCCGACGCGACCGACGCACACACTGTGTATTGTGCGATTGAGAGAACCCGCTCGGAGACGGGGACGCAGCTGCACAGACGAGGCGAAACAGCCCCGACAGCCGCGGAGGACGCAGAGCTGGCGAAAAGCACCAGGCAACCGGTCGCCCGCTAGACGCAGAGATTCGCGGATACGGCAGAGCACGGCTACGGTGGAGAGGGGAGAGCGACGTTGGCGAGAGAGCATGGACGGCTGGCGCGACGCAGGTCGCCGTTGGCCGCGAGTCGAGGGCGATTCTCGTCGACGGGGGAGCGCTCTTTCGGTGCAAAAAACGCGAAAGAAAACGGAAAAGGGAGTCGCACGGGCAGAAACGCACGTAGTTCGCTGCGTAAAATGTGGAGCGCCTGTTCCTAGATGCAAATTGCCCGCAGCGATGATCATCTACAATCAGCAAAGACACGGCAGCCGGTTCACTACGTGCACCAAGTTCAACGTAGAACGTCTAATGCAGTGAGCTTGTTCTAGTCGTAGACCAGTTATGCAGAAAGAGAGTAAACGACGCGACCAGCGATATTATCAATGCGTCATGGGCACCTGTCACTTCGCCGCGTCTGGCGCCATTTGGTTTCAGAAATCGGGCGCCACTACCAATTTTCAAGCATCAAGGTCGCCCTTACGGTCATCTTCTATACTTGATCGCTTTGAACCTTTCCCTTTAAAAGAACTTGTAGGGGAACGCACTTATGAAAAGCTGCTCCAACATTATTTCCGATGATGCATTCTGTGCAAGAAGCAAATATTTCTGACAATGCATTCTGCACAAGAAGCAAACAGGCTTAACCACTTGAACAGTTCTTCTAAACATCCCTAAAAAACCTGTCAAACCACATGATTAGTTTGCTCAGTCATCAACAGTCTGTCTGTCATAAATACTCTTATACAGCAACATAAGATTTCTCGTTTTAGGGGAGGCGCGTATATCGAGAAACACCAAACACCAATCCTGGACATCAATCCTACAAACTGAATCAGTTAGTATGAAAAATAAAAACGTTTCCGTTAAATAAGCATCCAAACCACTCTCATATAAATTCCAGAAATATTAAACGCTTTTGTAATCACAGTTACAACTTTGCTTGAGATGACAAGAAGTCCAGCGGAAACGAAGAACTAAAGATGGCTGTGGACTGTTTGGACTATCAATATGAATTCACCATTCACCTTCAAATTCGTGAGATTCAGAAAGCAACAAGCAGGAATCTATTCCGTAACATATTTATCAGTTCAAAGCAAATATGCAGTACTGTTTCACATATAAACAGCTCCTTCCCGTCTTCTACTCCCAATCTACTCTCAGACAAGATCCAGCTATATATAGCTGTTTTTCTAATATCTCCGCATAATTCACCGCATTACAGAGTGGTTGCATAGCAACATGCGTGTCGCGGCTATTCAATATGAATTCACCATATGCCATGGAGTAGATCTGAAGCTGGCCTGGAATAGCAACAAATCTTTCTCACAGCTAAAAAAACCGCCCCACTGCGAGAATGCCCGCAGCCAATCGATTCATATCTCTCCTGCGAAAAACTAATCCATCCCCACGCTATAGGTCAACGGCTAATACGAGTTAATTATTCGTCCACCATTCGATTAGTAAGTGACGCTGTCACAGCTATAATTAATCGCATGCATCTCTACGGCTAGCTATACTTTGCTCAACAGTACTAGCCCTGCTAATAATACATTCACTGTCTTAATTACTGTGGGAAATAACAGCAACGAAGCTTGATTTATGCATCGGAAAAACGATTCTTATCCGTACTGAGAGTACATACTTTGGCGGCAGGAACGAAGCCGTGCAAGCCATCGCCCCGAGGGAAAAGTGCAACGAATTTCAGATGAGATCCATAAATAGTCTGAGGCATGCGTTCCTCGCTGAAGTTCTGCTTCGATCGGGCAGAGGGAGGTGGTTGGATTCTAACCCGATTTCCGTCCATCTGCTGTGGAAGCCTACTTGTTTACTTCATCGTCAGGCATGAACTCGTAGAATAGCTTCGGTCTCACGTGATTTTCAGTTGAAGCACATGAAAACAACTGTCCACCAGTTTTGAGTCTAACTGAAGGGAGCAGGTGAGCACGAAACATCTTCCCTGACAAAATGTCAGAAGAGCTAGAGTAGAAAAAGAACGTTCGCAATGCTTAAGAATGAAGAAAAATGAAGAGAAAAATGTAAGTAAAACCGCAGACGGACAGGTTATGCAGTGGTGTAAAAGAATTGAAATGGAACAGATTTGCAAAGGAAGAATGTGGCGATGAGGAAAAATAGGGGCAGGAAGAGGAGCCTTGTCTTTCAGAAGGGAAATCTAGATGATACACGCGGCAAAGATGTGTTGGGTCTGAAATTCTGCACCAGGGCAGTGCGCTTACGAACAAACTTTTTGCATATCGTTTTTGCGTTCACCATTATTTTCATAAGACTATCTGCTCCGAAAGCGGTGTCCCACTCCGGCTCTCTACAAATACGAACAAGTTATACTTCCTTAAGCCTAAACGAAGTTCGCAGCTAACCATAACAACTGCCACCTCATTCAACTTAAAATAGCTACTTAAAACATGTCTTCGACTATACTTTTCGTTTTCATCTCACTTATATCATATTACGTCATCATTTATTCCCATATTCTTCACCGTATACGCACTGCGCATACGGAACGTATTCAACAGATGGCATATAATGACTATCGCTTGCTATCATATGCCGCTGCAATACAAAGAGGACGTCGTTGCCGCCTGCTCTCACCAAGTATATACGACAGGAAACTTACAACAGCACTCCTCTGACCGCGAAAAAAGTAGAAAAATCCTTTGATACTTCAGCTTCTAAGCTCCACGCCCTGCAGACTAATCCGCACTTTAATGCAACCGCGGCAATATTGGCGAGGAGTGTACCCCAGAGGAATTCCAGTAAGCAAATGGATTGAGGGAAAAGACACCGCAAAGATAGATGAAGTAATTGCGGATATGGAAACAGCCCGTAATATAGTGAGATCAGAGACAGAAAGGTCGAATACATAGCCGTTAGCGCCGCGGAGCAGCCAGACATTACGGCGACCGATGTAGGTAGAAAGCACGCCGCAAGAGACCTCGTACAATCCATAGCAGAGTCGACCTAAGTGTTCCTCATGGAGTTTAAAGGTGCCTGAGTGTCTAATCCAAAAAGCAAAGAGCAACAATAAAAAGATCGAAGAGATGCAAGCATAAAGGCTTTAAAATGATGATGAATTTGATGCGTTCTCACAAACGAAACATGGAATACCGCAAAAAAAGCAAGTAAACAAGAGGACGATGAGTACCTAAACGCCAACGGCTCATTAAGTACCGACCGATTAATGAAGACTTAGAGAAGTTGTACCTGACACTAATCATCTTTTACGCGCTAATAAAATATGTGATAATATTTCTTGAAGAATCACATGAGAATGCGTGGGCTGGCCTGGCCAAAGCTGTTATTCGAAATAACACAAAGTGGACTTTGCGCTTTCGTCTGAACAAACAGCTGATAAAAATAACTAAAGTCATGACTACTCAAATTCAATGTAGCAAAAACTCGGTGACAATCAGCAGACAAGATTAATCGCAAGACTCAGTGGCAAAAGAATTCCGGGCTAGAGGTAAACTAGACAAACTCTACTTTAATGAGGTAACTAATAAACCACCCACCACAAATTTACTACCCCTGAAGAATGTTCGAGTAGTCTAAACAACGGACGTTCTACTTCAAATGTGCATACTACTTAAAAGTTTATCTACATTTGGAATCATAGACCATTCTGTCTGACAAATAACACTGATGTTGACGCACCTAACCTGTTCCTGGACAGTCGAACTGTCTGGAGCTGCGTACACCAGAAGCACTCTCTAACTAAAGCACTACACCTGAGCTCTCAGAACACGAAAATCAGATCCTAACAAATATCCAAAATATATCTGAAATCAAAATCAATTCCTAACATACATAATTCGACAGCTTCGGCTAATCAATTTCGTTAGACACAAAACGTCAGCACCTGTGCGGAACAATAAAAGTATTACGGCTGTTATCATCCAAAAAGTACACCTGAGAGCTCAAAAGTAAAAGTACACGAAATTTACGTGAAGTTTGGGAACATTGCATCATAATTACGCAATTATTTAAGAAAACTCACAAATATGAAAACGCTTCAGTGGGTTCAAAGCTCAAAAACCCTCAACTGGGAAGAAATGTAGCATAAAAGCACACAGAGAACACGTCGCTGTGTAAGAATCAAAAAAGAAGATAGAGTGATGGATCAAAGTATAGAATGGACGTCTAAAAATACTAGACAGGCAGCTGAAGCACAACAATAAGATGGATTGTCAGCAGCAACCACATTTCCATCTGTAAAATGAAATTCACAGGGAATAGCAAGGTCGCGGTCCACATCTCCATCAAATTCTCAGCATGGGTTACGTCTGGTCAATAGCCTACGCTCACACTGCTCCTTTATCTCACGGCTATTACTGGGTAGAAGGCCACGAATTATCAAAAGAGCGAGTAATGAATTATCAAGCAAAAATTGAATTTTAGAGGGAAAAATGCCGCAAAAAAAGAATGTACAAGCAATTTTTTGAGGACTAAAAAGAAAACGGGGAGGAAAAAACCGGTGGCGGCAGGCGAGTTATACGAAAATGAAAATGGCTGCAGAAGTCAGACGGGGGATTTGTGAAAATGGCGTGCCTCTTAGAAGTGCAGTCTGATTATACATTTCTGGCTTTCTTTCACACATTAACCCGACTACGTCTAAAACAACGAACGAAAAAATGCAACCTTAAATGAAATACCGCAACTCAGCCCAAGAAGAAAGCGGCACTAATTCTTAATGCAAACAATTGAATGTATGACGCGGACGACCCTGTATTTGCATTTACACACTTTAAGGCGCGGAAAGCGAAGATGTGAAGGGACCGGTTGATGAGCAAAGCAAAAATAACGCATAAGTCGCGACATGAGCAAACACAGATGACACGTCAGTGAGGCAAAGGACGAGGACAAAAATATGGGAAAACCAGTTCCAGAGAGTATAATCAAATTATATAACACTCACCTTGTGCGAAGGCGGAAATCACATCTGGCGTTAGCTGCGTCATCACATTCTCCTTTAGCACTGGAGTTGTCGGTCGTGATGTGCTTTCTTGATTGACGGTAACGGGGGTAACGCTAGCAGGCGAGGGTACCGTCTAAACGTACGAGCGATTCATAAAAACGGTTCTCAACGGATAATGAATGAGGTCTATATTTAAGGCTACAACGTGGGTGTCGCTGGAATGAGGAGATACGGCCGAAAATAGCAAGGAGCGTGGGATATTATATTCGGCATGCCATTAAAATGAATACCACACTTGGCACGTGATGTTGTGATGCTACGCCTTTAAGATTAATTTCTGGATAGCACCAGTTAGGAATACAAACCCGATTCGACAGGCCAGAGACAAGAAGAATCAAAACAATAATATTATATGCATTGCACAAAATAAGTGAAAAGAATTAGGTGTTGAACTAAGAAGAGGAAAAGAAATGACAAAACAGTAAGCTTAACTAGTATCACGCAAATAAAAATAACCAAACATAACGTTATACCTTAGTGCGCTTCGTTTGCTTCCGACGGCGGTTAGCAAACCAACGATTGACCTGCAAAAGGTTTATAATCTTATACTGAGTTGTTAGAAAAATTTGAGTGAATCTGGAAAGGTATAGACGTAAGAACAGTAAAAGTATAGCTTTACTATAAGAAGATAAATCCAATTGAACGTTCGATATGGAAGACGCTAATGAGAATAAAGCAAAGGTGCATCTAGGAGATCCTTAAGCATGCATCTCAAAGTGATTTCAACCATTTAGAATGCTCCCGAAATGAACCATTAAAATCTCTAAAAATGTCGTACTTCTTCTGCATCCCTAAAACAAGCTGAGTGAGGTACCGCGCTTTTTGCAGCAAGAAAGGTTTTGCTGCAGGGTGCGCATGCACCTGCCTCGTACTATCGGCAAACGGGTTCTCTAAGCACCCGCCGCGGCCTCGTTGCTGCCAGAATGAGAGAGGATGCGAGGGAAAATCGCAGCATCAAGCACTCGAGAAAATCCTATTCCCGCCAAACCCAACTCAGGAAGTTATTGGCTTGATGCCAACTGCCCATTCACTCAAATTAGCTTTACGAACGTTATCCCGTGCAGAGTGGAGCGCGCTGGGCACTGCTTTCTCCAGAAGACAAATGGGCCGAACGAACGCACGCGCGGCCTAATGGAAAAACCGCGAACGCGTCCGCCGACCTCCCACACACAGCTACGTTCAGAATAACAAACTAGAACGAATCTAAGGGTGTCGGGGGATAGGCCTTACGAACAGCAACTACGGCTACAAATACTACCAGCGAAATTTCAGAGCTACTGATTAGGAGAGCTCTACTATGGTACGTATTTATAATAGTTATACCGAGCCTAAGATCTCCTACTACCTTTAACTGGTCTCAGGATAACACTCAGAAACAAAAGAAGAAGCAAAATTTACTCAGCTTAATTAATGCAGCTGTGAAGAACACCTATTTCAGAAAGAACTAAAATTATAGTCGCAGCATTCTCTATTGGTATCCGGAATTTCGTAACCAAAAAATGCAGATAACGATTCAACTTCATGGTTGGGCGAAGGCTTTCCCATGGAAGATAGCACCCTGAGGTTATGTTTTTTTTCAGCTGCTGCTTCGCAACTTATGCTTCATTGCGAGAATTTTTCCCGTTCAGAACCTTGTGAATGCTCATATAAAACAACTTAGGATGACTAATTTGGCTTAACAAGCATACATTAACGCCAGTACGAAGCAACACAACTGCGCAGCTAAAAACAGACAAAGTTAATTAATAATTAAATCTGTTAAAACAAGCTAACATATTCCTCTGAATGTAAAAATGTGTGCAGCATTAAAAGCACTCTCCATGAATGCATACTTCAATATAAACAGCGCTATGCTCTAAAAACTATGTCACGCTCTAGCATCCACAATTTAGTGGCTATTTTTATCCAGCTCTGCGCAGACGTAAACAATAACATGTCTGAGTAGTTAATTTAGAAAGGCGACGAGAACAGCGAAAGTACCTGGTGTGTTCAAGCTGTTAAAAAAGCCAGCCGCTTCGGAATTTCTTCTGCTCGAAACGGAGGCTGGCCAAACAAACAAAAGGACAACACTGGGGCTGTTTTTCACCACTAATCCGCATATGACCGCGAAAGCAAAGTAAAAATAGCAGCGGGGATGAAGTTGATGAGAAGGTAGCGTTGCAGAGTCATTCTGCTCAGTAGTCATGGTGCGAGAGGGGATCGCTGCTCACAAGGCGCGAAAACATCGTTGTTTTCGCATTTTCCCACGCTATCATTAGCGAAATCGACTGCTGCCTCAGCGGGATGGACAGCGGCGCTCAGCGCGCCCCTTGCCAAGCTGGGAATGTTCGGGATCGCGTGCTGGATGTCAGAGGAACCCACAGCAGATCGAACAGAGGTTTCGTAGACACAGTACAGAAGAAACACTATCTAACTATTAACTTCATTAAGTACAAGGCACGCGAATGAAAATAAATATTTTCAGGAAGAAAGGCCATAAAGTGCTGTAAGCTGCTCAAGCTCAACAACTCTTTTCGGCAAAGCAAGTTACTTAGCGATATTTGGAGCAGGCCAGCTTTCGCATATCCGGAGGCCGGAAGCAAGCAATCAGACGGGTGACTGGTTGCCATGCCAGCGCTGAACAAACATGATTTGAGTTCCTTTCTCTGCTTTTTTTCTGCGTTTCTAAGTTAAGAAACATGAAAGCATTCTAAACTCGACAAGGAATCGGCTTGGACATTTAGACTTCTGTTATTCCCATTACAGGCTTTACTGCGAACATGTAGTCGTCAAATCCTAGCAAGATTTATTATTCAACTCTTAAAAATTCCCTATCTTTCTCCAAACTCCTTACATTTCTAAGAAGAAAGAAACGTCTTAAACGTTATGTCCTCAAAGAAACTCGTCCCAGCTTTATGTGGAAACTTTCTTTGTTAGGTTCAATATTCGTCATCGCAAACTCTCCCCTACCGACACACTATTTCCTCGTTATTAGCGATACCATCTGGACAACGGCGTGAGATTGATGGTCTTTGTGCCGTCGAGGGAAGTGGGCGGTGCGGCCCAAATCTAGACTCCGAGTCTTCAAACTCTGACGGCTCTTCACTTCTGATCCGAAAAGAGGGACAGTTAGACGGTTCACCGCTCAAATGAACCGATTTACGAAACAGATAGTGCAAAAACTGCAGCCGCATTTGTTCAAAAACGATAATTCAGTCTCGCAGTTGCAATGTTCCCATATGTATCTAACCAATATTCAACGACGAAATAATTCCCTCAGCAAGATAATCCGCTTCCGTAGTGCTTCCTCAGCAAACAATACAGGCGCATCCGTCCTCTGCTAGCCGTCCCAAAGGACTCAAACATTGGTTGAGATAACGCACTCGACAATTAGGGCACTTCCACCGCTGCTTCTGGGTCAATATACTTCAAGTGGAAGTGTTCGCACATAAGA
This sequence comes from Oesophagostomum dentatum, assembly GCA_000797555.1. Classification (NCBI taxonomy): domain Eukaryota; kingdom Metazoa; phylum Nematoda; class Chromadorea; order Rhabditida; family Strongylidae; genus Oesophagostomum; species Oesophagostomum dentatum. The sequence goes on along the minus strand of KN549893.1, from coordinate 37,802 downwards.
AACGTTCCCAAGCATACACATCTAAAAAATATGTGAAACCAGTCTACGGATGGTTTTAACTGGTCACGATTACGACTGGGCATGGTTACCGACGAGCTGTTGCCTCTCATCCCCATTCATTTGGTTGTGCGTAGCTTTTTTTGAAGCATGCATACTCGAATGTATGCTCGTCGCGACGTCGGATCGCACCACACGCTGCGTGACGCATATCCGTCATAGCCCTAGGGTGCATCGGATGGATGACGGATCCGTCGAAGTATGAATAGCCCCCTAACGGTTTCCACTGAATCGCGCATAATCCACGAAACCATCAGGTCAATCAACTAAAGCTTACGCGCTGCGTGCGGATTAAAAAGTTCGGCGATGAACGTTAAAACTTTTGCGCGTATAAGTTCGGCCATCGCTTAATGTGATGACATAGGAAGTAGGGATAGATACTCAAAAGACGAGAGCGGAGGGTAGGGGATGGAGGGGGAAGGGGTGGAGGGGGGGG
>KN549892.1:89791-103109 GCA_000797555.1 Oesophagostomum dentatum | reverse complement strand
TCCCCTTTTTACTTTCTGATATGATAGGTCGCGAATACGTAGAGTACTGGTGACCCCGTTTTTTCGAGCATGGAACTCTCCCCGCCAAAGCTGGATGAACATCACTCTCACATGTAGAACTAGAGAGCCTCAAAGTTGAACAGTAAAATATAATAGTTAAATATAATACCACAATTTATAACACCTTAAAGATTGCAACAACGCTAAAAAGCGTCTTTTGTTCTCAAAAAATTCCGTACGAACAAACAAAGTCGAGAAAAAGACCAGAAAAGCCGTCCCTAGCTGAGGAAGCTCCTAACCAATGTTACGCTCAGCTCATCTAATTTTTGTGACGAGATATTTGGGAATTGACTAAGCTGCCCAGCCACGACACCATCTTTGATTTTGATTCAAGGAGAAGACTTGCAAGTGATGAAGTTCGGCAGAGTTTCAGTGAGTCAGCTGCTGTGTTCGTGAGAAGTTTTTCGTGTTTTTCGATTTTCGAGAGCAAAGCCAAAAGCAATCGAAAATGGTAGATTCAGTTCTGCGATTGGTTTTCGAACTTAGTGCATCTACCGTTTTTTTTTTCGAGACTATTTGTGGTTCATATTACAGACATTCCTTTCGGTAACCTGTATAGTAGAAACCTTTGAAATTCTCGAAAGAACAGCATGAATTTTCACACATATTTTTAACCTGCGCTTTACATAATGTTCCACAAAGCTGCTGGGACATGCAAATACTAATGTACTTCTCGGATTCTTAGCACAGCTCATCCTTATTTGGCTGTTGCAGTCTAAGATAATGAAGCGACCTCTTTTTCACTGCAAAACTGTGAATCTCTTACTTTGCTCTTGACCCTCGTTAACTTGATGGAACGAAAGTGAACAGAACCAACAAAGAAGCTAAGTTTTGTTTAGTCGAAATATTCTTCGGAATCACGCTCGATCGGTAAACTGGACAGGTTAGACAGTCATGCAAAAATTTCGAACTGGACTTTTTTGTTTCGTAAAAATGCTCAAATTTTGACAGTTTTAAAGCAAAATTAAGCGAGTTTTGCAGAGCCATATCCTCGTTAGACAAAAATTGGTGCACTCGCATTTATGGGCTTTCTAGTAAAGCCAACATCTATAAAATAGTGTTGGTCCCACTCATCATCGTACTACCATTTTCTCGAGGTTCTCTGCTTAAAAAACGGCAGGAGAAACGAATAATAGCTGAACTTCTGATGATTAGTTACCTCATTTTTGCAAAGAGTATCTTTATTGCTGCAAGTTGTAACATTTGCTACCAGTATAGGTAGTTTTTTTTAAGAGGAGACAGCATATAATTGGCATATAATGGCTAATAAAGCATATAATTGCTAATAAATAATAAGTATTACAGTAAGATTATAAACCTTGCATTTAAAGCGAATGGGAAGTTTTTAGGCTAGACGTCTTTTTCAGGCTATTTCAGCTTCCAGAATTAATCCTTCAGAAATGACAGGTAAATGCTTGATTACGACGCTCTGCAAAGCAGGCAGCAGATCTTAAAGGCAGAAAGGAACCTAAGTAAAGAATAGATTTCATAGAAGTGCAGATGCTGGTTGCGATTCACTCCGAATTTTCAGAGATGAAGAGGAACCAGTGGCAGAATTGCTGTCAGAAAATATTTTAGAGAGAACATTGGAGAAGGAACTTACGTTGCGCCGTCAGCTGAGCCGAGAAATCGCGTTGGTTTGATCTGAAAAATCCGAATTTAACGGAAAAAACGACTGAGAATTGAAGAAAAAAGAACAGTCAGGATGAGCATCGAAAGAGCAGCAATCAATGCCACAATGGCTTTGCATAATGGCCGTATCTAATTGGGCTTTGCTGGCTGCTAAACGCTGCTGCGCAAATTGCGACGCACGTACGGGGGCGGCGCAGGTGCTGCGCTACGGGGGGTACGGTATGCGGGCACTTGAGTGTGCTAAGACGAAGTGTCGACCTCAGTAGGCGCGCACTGCGACTACCAGAGGCCACACTTCGCTCTGATTGCGTCACGAGGATTTACTCGTTAGGCAGAAGATCAACTGGCGGGCTAGTTCGGGTTCGCTAGCTCACTAGGTGGAAAGCAACCTTTCTGAGGCATTCTAGAAAGGCACAAGGTGAGAGCGCAGGGAATGAGGTCCAGAACTCGTCACACTTGCGGGATTCCGCGTTTTTGTGACGTTACTTCCAGCTACTATAGCAAGGCGTGTGACTCGCACAATATTTATGTACAAATTTCTCCTAGACGGTTCACCGTTACCGGTTAGGAATTGGTCTGCCACCATGAACTACTAGCCTCACTGCAGCTGGACTATGATTCTTACCTGTGGTTGCTTAGCTTCTCCCAAAAAATCTATATTTCCTCCAGTGAGAAACATGCTGTGGCCTACGCTTCTTTGCTTTGCCCCCTTTGCTTCACAAGCTGTCGGAACGTTTTTTTTTCAATCGCATGCGGTAGTGACCAACTTTCAGAACGAAAATTAAGTGCATTTTCATAGTCATGACAGGAATATATGGGCAACTGTAGCAGATTAAAAAAAGATATCTAGAAAATTGAGCAGTGAGATTCGAGAACGTGGTGAGCTGGGTTTGACGATACTGATTTGACGTTACTACACTAGCGTACTGTTCATCTTTTGCTATGACATAGTTTATATAGCTAAAATACTACCAACTGCAATAACAGTACCAACTAGAAGGGTGTCGTGAGATTGCTGTTTGCTTGGTTCCGCCCAAAAAGAAAACAAAGGCTTAGTCAGTTTCATTCAGTATTGCAAAATATTATCCTTTGATGAAGCTATGACGGTGCGACGCTTTGCGACGGTTTCTTTTGTGAGAATGCGTTTGTTTGGAGTAGCTGTGAGCGGTGCTCTACAATCACAGCACCCAATTGGTCTAATATGACTGCGTTTTGACAGAAGCTTTTTGCCCCTGAGAACTCTTCAAAAACGAATGCTATAAATGATGTTAAAATTGCCGTGCAAATGTGAAGTTTAGAAAAATTTAGCTTAGTGATTCAGAAACGAAGCAGTAGCGGGAAGCGATGACACAAAAAGTATCTTCTTTCATATAGTGTATACAGAGAAAAATCCAGTCAAAAGTCACTGCCTATGTAGTCTTGCCACGAATTGCCAAAGTCAAAACTTTTAATAGAACCTTAAATAACCTGAACTATGGTCACCGGATAAATATGTCCTCGCATGAAAATGCGACGACCAAGTGCGATCCCTATTGAAATATTCACGATACGTAATTTCGTAAACTGTGACAAAAGTCTGGTCATCGAAAGTCACCTCATCTGCCACCTCATCTGCACGGTATGCTTACCAGGGAACCCCTTGAACCCAGTAGAACGATATCGAACGTGACCAGCACTGCATTATAGATAATCGACCCGGTAGAAAAACGCTGAAGTATGAACACACTAATCTCTGTTTAGGCGAAATGGTGTTCGAAAATTCGTTTAATTTTGCTTTAAAATAACTGAAAGTAAAGCTTTTTTGGGAATGCGTTCTACTGATATACTGGATAGGTAGAAAAACTGTACACAAAATGTTTTGCTCTGAATCTGCTTTATTTTGCGCAAAATACTAAGTTTCTGGTGATTTTAGCAAAATTAACCAAATTTTCGAACGTCATAAGTTCGCCTAAACAAAAATTAGTGCCTTCATACTTCAGGGTTTTTCTATCAGGCCGGTTACCTATAAAACAGAATTGGTTCCGTTGGATATTGTTCCACCGAGTTCAAGGGGTTCCCTGGTTAGGTTACACCATGCTGCCGTCGTGTTCCTGTGGATACGTTCAGATGAAGGTGTTCGCGACTGCTCCGCATTATCTTAGAATTTCTTTGAAAACTTGTTTTGCTAGTGATTGGAATCAGTTCCTAAGGAAATCTGCGGTGATGATGAGGGTATACTTTCCTAACCCAGGCGATTCCCTTGCAAAAAAGACTGAGTTAAAATTTTGCGTATTTCCAAGACCACGTGGTATTTTCTTCCAGCAGTACTCATGAATGTTACTTTACGAAGGGCTGGAAAGGCGAATCGATGCGGGCGCTGATATGCAACTTGAGATCCGCATGCATTACCCACTTGAGAGCTCTGGATTGAGGCAAGCAAACAGACCTCATGGTAAGTAGCCAAATACGATAATCTCTGACTCCTTCCCAGATTATTCGCAGTAGCTCAGCTGACGTAGGAGCAAGGGTTGAAGAACAAGTATCGCACACCTTTCGTGATTTCAATAGACCGCGCTGCATGCCCTTCAGAGCTCACAAGGAGGTTTAGATCATCTTTTTCCTATGTCAGCAGACCCGTATGTAGATGTCAGCCTCAGAAGATCTGTTACACACTTCCGTAGTTTATCAGATTGTTCTTTGAGCGGAGGCACGGCTTCATATTTCAAAAGACGCACCGCTGGGTCAGTTCAGTCGGCAAAGAACTGGAAGCGCTGTGACAAAGCTGCTCCTAGACGTCTAAAAAGAGACCCGGAAGATTCTGGGCCCGTTTTTTCGATGCTCCCGACATTCCCATGAAGTTCGAGTGCATTTGAGCTGATTAGGCGACACCTGCCCCACACGGTCGCAGCCGAGCTCGGATTTCACTTCGAACGCGCATAATTAATGATGCAACTAGAGTCAACACCAGGCCTCGAGTCGTTCCGCTTCTGCTACGCTAACCTCTGGAACAGTCTCGGTAATGGGAAGGCTAGGCTCGTGGGTGAGAGGAGGGGGGGGGGGAGGAGAGAGAGATCAAGAGGAAGAAAGAATGAATTATTCTCGACTACCAGAGAGAAAGGTGACGAACGAAGACGCTTGTATTAAGAATTGCTACGCAGCACTTCTAAGAAAACTTCTCCTGAAAAAAAACCTCAAACCGGCTACTACCTCTTAGTTACAGAAGTTTTCTTGCATCATCAAAAAATACGTACCATAGGACATACACTACAGGGTGGTCCACTTGAAGTGTGAGGGGCTATAGAAAATCCATTTTCGGGCATTTTTTGATTCCCTGGGCATAAGAAAAAGCTAAGAACATAGGCCTGACCTTCCAGCAAGATTGGGCACCAGTCAAAGGCGCAAAGAAGACAGCGAAATAGTGTAAGACCAATCTTCTGGGTTTTTGTACGAAGAATGTTTGGCTGTCAAATTCGCCCGATCTCAAGAGTTTGAATTTAGCTATCCGGTCCACCTTGCAAGGTGGACCGGATAGCTAAATGGAGCAAAAAGCCTACTCTTTTAAAATGAGACCTCACCGGGAATGACCTCGCGCATCTTTAAGAATTTCCGGAAAAGTTCATGCTTGTGTTGAAACCAAAGGCGGTCATTTCAAATGGGATGTGAGAAATCTTATGTAGAATTGTTTCGTCTATTGAATAAAAGCAGATGTGTCTTACTTGAATTGATATGTACAAAGCTATGTGTAATTTTTTGCGTAACACTTCATGTGGACCCCTGTACTTCCTAATTGTCGAGACCTAATCAAAATCAGGATTGAATGTTGCGGCGGCAGCTTGCGAAAGCATAAAAAAACCACCCAACCTTGTCATCTTAAGACTTTACTTAGCGTATCTAGTTAATCTGACGAGATTCCTTTTCCTACTGTGGTTTTTTTTTCAGGAAAAAGCAAACATTCATGTGCGCTACCCTAGTGGACAGAGATGGAGATAAACAGTCAACAATTCCATTATGAAAAGGGACTTATAGGCTATTCCTTATAAATCAAAGACACCTCAGTAATTTTTCATTTCCTACCTAGCTTTTAATATCAGCATGTATTAGTTGTACTCCTACCAAGAAATCCAAATATAACGATGACGTCTTATGGTGACAAATCAAAGAGCAACCAATTCCAGCAGCTTCGAAAGCCACTTTGCAGGTATTTCAGCGATGTAAGCTGCGAAATGTTCAACAGGAAGGAATGATGGTGATGTAAAGTCGGGATTATCAACCCAGCAGCATTTTCTTCTTATGAATATGCGACTGCAAATAAATAGCAACTTTCACTCCAAAAATCCTTGATTGTAGCACATCAAGTCACTGCTTCTTCTTCCACAACTAAATCCACTACATTTGCTGCTGTGCTCAATCGAGGTGGCGGACTTTATGAAGGGTAACTAATAACAATCACCGCTGTAAAGCGGACCGCCAATTTTAGCAATCATTAAAATCACTAGCTAGTTTGTGCTTCTTGCCTGCAATGTTTTCATGAAAGTGAAGCGTTTTTATTTATAAAACCTCCAAACTTGAACACCCCGTAGGAAACATAGTCGTCGTTTAATTCGGCTATTGACAGTGCATGGGTTATTGAAAGGTATCGTTCACAAGGTCATGCACCCGCTATAACACTTTTGCTTCTTCTGTGATTTAGACTTCACCAAACAACATTATTCCTTAGACACTATCACCCTCCTCTACCCCTTCCTTCCACGTGTGGATACATGACAAAAGGAACGATAGCTCGCCGGCTGTCAGTAACTGCTCCATTCCCTAAACTTAAGAGTAAGTTTCTTTAAATGTTTTGAAATCCAAAGAAGTCATGCTTCATACGGCACATTCTACCTAGATGAGAATTCTACATTAGGAAAAAACGATGGGAAATATCATACTATCAACAACAACTTAATAAGATGGTTCCTTTTGTCAGCCACCCTCTGCGTGCTGCAAATTCACAAGACATAACGGCTCTTTTGCTTCTTACAGGAAGGTATTTCAATTTCTCTTTTAAACTGCTAGAGCTAGGCCATCGCAGATTGTATCAAAATTGAACTAAATAACCGAGAGCTACTGGAGTAGAAAATTTTGCCCCCCCCCCCCTCAAATTTTCTATGCGGGGAACACTTCGTTTCTGACGAGGTAGAGGCAAAATCAGGCAAACTTCTTGTGCGACTTGCTCGGCTGAATAGCGACTGCAAATGAAAGTTCGGCCTTCTAGAATATTTCTTTATTCCTTAGCCAACGCGAACAAGAATACTCTCTCGGGTGCGCTGCACTCTACTTCCATACTTACTTGTCAGTCAGGTGGTATAGAAATACCTAGATAACCTGCGTTCATAGCCCCGAAACCAAGTTTTTTTAAAAGCAAAACTATTTTTTCAGCCTTCCTCATCTACCGCGAGCCAGAAAGTCTACGGAATACACTGCACAAGGCGTTCATACTAGTATATTTTAGTGGTTTAGTGGTTTTAAAGAATAAAACAACCTCTTCCTCCCGGCATTAGGACTACACTTCTCCAAAATCTAACACAAGGGGACAGCTGTGAAGCTGTCATGTTTTTGAGTCAAGAAAAAGAAGTATGTTTGAAAACACGCGTAATGAACGGTGGTTTCTGCAAGGACTTTGTACTTGAAATTCGATAGTGAGTTTCCGACAGACCTCATTGTCCACTGTTGTCGGGGACATAAATGAACTATCAGTGGACTTCTTAACAGCTGCTCAATAGCACGTGGATGATCCGTCGAGTTCAAAAAGTTTCGTCTAGATGGGAAAGCTTAAAGCATTTCACATCTGCATTTCCTTGCAGCCATAAAAGTTTAGCAGTTTTTGCAGCCATTCTGGACTCTGTATTTCCAGGACAACTCGTCCACCACTAAAGATGTCGGCAAAGCGGCTCAGAACCGTGACCTGACGAGGTGTCTCGTCGTCGTCAGCTTGTTCTCGCTCTCGACCACATTGTCACCTGCCCGATCAATATTTGTCTTCGCTGCTCGCCCGCTCTCGCTCGCGTCGCCGCGCCAATCACACGGCGGATACGGTAGCGCGTAGGAATAACTTAATTGAGCCAGACGCCGAAAGAGAAGCCCATTAGTGAGTTCATGGGAATGAAAGTTCATTCGTTTCAGTGGAATAGTCAGGATAGTGCTGCTGGAACAAAAAAAAAACTGCATACGTAATCTGTAGCTCTTACAGTATAAATGCAACAAGCTGTGACTTTTGTAAATAGAGGCTTGTCGACTAGTATCGACTGTACCAGCGAGATTAGAAGCTTAGCAGTCAAAAGTGGCTACCAGCTTCGAAGAAAACTACTCAGTATTTGTGGTTTAAAGGCGCAAGTTCGGGAACTAAACCGCGAGAAGCTCAGAATGCCCCTTTGCACGTTTATGTTCCTATCCTTCATTGCTTTCGACAAACACATGACCAGTGGCTTTATTCGAGGAGACGGACAAGCTTTTTTAAAGGTTTGTCGAGATCGCCGACAAATATATAATTTTATTAGGTTGCCTTTGAAAAGCCCAGCAAACCTTACGAAAAATCTTGTGTATCTTCTTTAGATATAACCTCTTTTTGGATATCGATTTCTCAATGATCCTTACCAAACCTCAACCTCGACATTTGAGATCTGATTTGGGCCCGTATTCATAAAACCGTTTGGAGTCCGAATACATTTGAAAATGCACTTCCAAAAAGTTTCCTGCTGATAAAGATTACATTTTTGATTCAGCTTGGCAAGTATGAGGCATAAAGAGACGACTACGATCCGAATTGTAAGAAGAAGTTCTCCAGGAAATTGTTTTAAAGGAAGCTACAAACCATTTGAAGTACCAAACTCCTTCCATGGAATGAATACAAGCCCTGCTTACTGAGATCTGATTACTTTCTGTATGGAGCTACCCTGAGGATAATTAGAAATGGTAGCAGCGGCAATGGATAACAGGTTTCCAACTAAACTATTACAGGACAGCCGAGCTGCTTAGATTGCTAGGCATGTAGTGGAATGAATTAAAGAAGCCTCGTTTTATCTCTCTTCTTATTTTCTAGGATATTGAACGCTCTGAAACCTTATGTTGCACGAAAATGCATATTTTAACAGAAACTGGAAAGTCCAGTAAATTTTCGAGCTATCGCGAGTTATTTTGGCTGTCAACCATGAACCTTGAAGCCGAAAGCGCAGAGCTGACCAGTAGAAGAACACTTCTACCTAGGAGTGGTGGTTTCGAGAAAAAGATGTGATGGGGTATGGTTGCAAATGCACAAATCACCTTCACAGCCCTGCAGTGGAGGTCGCTTTATAACCCTACGTAAAAAAAATATTGGCAAAATATGCTCCTTTAAAGCTGTTTCTAAATTGGGCTAAGTTTAAGTGTCACCTTCAGAGGAAACGGTACATCGTGGTCTGATGCTGGAAACAGACAAAACTGTTCTTCCTTAAAGTAAATGAAAAATTTGCTTTTGAAACTGAATTTGAAGAAACCGTAGAAGTATATTTCAGAGTCAACCCTGGAGACTATGTTTCGCAGCTTGACTAGGAAAACTGTAACATGGGATTTCTGCAAAAGTTCAAGGTGTAAAGGCTGGCTTGGACATGAACTTGTTGTTGGAGTTAAAATATTTCCTCCGGGAATTTTCTATAACGGCCTGGCAAAAGAACGCCAAGTTAATTGAGTAAAAAGAGGTGATCTGTTCATAAAAAGTAAGGAAAGAATTAGTGATAGCGTTTTCAAAGTCTAATGGTGGAGGACTCAAAATAGCTAGTAAACAGGTACGCGGAGGAAAGAAGGTGAACGAGCAAAAATGCGTTTGCGCGAGGCGGCGGAGAGCAGCAGGCCTGTGCTGGATGTTGATTTTGCTTAGGACCGGCCGTTCTTGAGCAAAGCTACTACCACAAGAGACTGAGGTGCGGAATGAGACGTTTGCAGGTGACAGGCTTGAGTGATTACTGGGAGAGTTGTACAGTTGCTTGTCCGTGGCTTCTAGACGAAGTCATGTGCGCGGAGAGAATTCGGAGCTCAAATAGTAAGCCTTTCGTGGTCCATCAAGAAGACTTTACCGTTGAGAAACGAAAATATTAAAGCAGTGGATGTTTGCTATACCAATGATAAAAGAAAAGCTGGGAAAGTTCCAAACTTTTAGTGGAAAAAATTTAGCCACGGGTAAAAATGGACGTATCGAGTTATCTGGCAAGCATCGACGGTTCTTGCCTTCTTTTTCAAGCAAAAACTGAACTTTTACAGTTTGGTAGCAGAAAGAAAGTCACCATCTTTTGCCGAAAGATACTTAAACCGTAAGCTGTAGGACGCTAGCGAAGCGAAATTGTGCCTAATTTTTAGAAGAATACGGTATCTACTGGGTGTCCCGTTTTTAACTCCCGCTAAGCACTTACACAGTAACCGCAACAAGCAGAGCCAGATCTGGCAAGGAACTGTATCTGTCGTATGTGACCTCGAAACGTACGGCGGAAAAGGTTCATTCAGGTAAAGGATTTGCCAAACGTTATCGCAACAGTTCATAAGGTTATTGATCGATTGGAAAGGATCTATGTCTAGTACTCGCTATTGCCTGCTCCTGTTTAGATTTCGGAGCTTATATTTCTTGGTTAACTTTCCGTTATGTCGCTAGTGCTGGCCAAAAGAACACTTGGGCTTCCTTTTGCTACCCTTTTATCAGTCGCCAGTGTATGCCGAATGTCTTCAGGAACAGAAATGAAGGGGAGAGGGGAAGAATGCAAAGGTTACTGAAGTACAGCAGAAGACAATGGAGAAAACTCAGAAATAGAAGGTAGTTATGGGAGAGGCAAACAAAAGTCTTGCACTTGCCGTTTTTGGGGCCTTGATTAACGAGGTGGACCGTAAATAGGTCGAATGGCGATTTCCCAGAATCCCTCCAATTTTCAGCGAATATCAGCTGATGCGCGAACCAACCTCGTCGGCGCCGACGCCGCGAATCGCGGCGAGCCAAAGCAGTCACCGCAAAGATGTCGTGACAACGCGGCTGTACAAGCGTCGTCGAGACGAACATCACGAACAGAACGGCGACGCTCACACACACACGGAGGTATCAGTTTATGGGCGAAGTACGGGGGAACGAGACCCGTCGTCGTGGCGGGTAGGGTTTCATACGTATCAAATGTTCTCCGTGGCGCAGTGGCGAGCACTTCGCGCAGTCGTCGGCTGCCTCAGAGCCGACGGCTCAGCTTCCCAGTTCAGCAGCGGACCCCGTCGCGACGTCAACTTAGAGGAGTACTCGAACTGAACTCACCTCTGAATCCGTCTGATGCAGCATCTCGGTGTGAGCAGCCGAGTGGGCGGGCTCGTTCTCATGCAGCCAGCTGGCGCTCGCCGGCTACCGTATGCGCCCGCGTCAGCGCCCGACTCCGCCCCTCGTCGGACGGCGATACGCAGACGCAAAGCAGTACGTCCATTGCGTTTTGATGAAATGGAGGTTAGGAGTTCATTTTGAAGCCGTAGAAGCTGCAGATTACGACGGCTGGTGTGGCTGAGAAAGTTTTTCTTGCATTATCTACTGGATATTCTATACGTTTCCTTGCAAACATATCCGTTCACTTGAAGAGCTTTTTGCGCGATCGTGGGAAAAACTGTTAACCGGATCCGAATAACACTGGTGGTTTCCTCATACTATAAGGCTGCTTCAGCTCTCCCGCTCTTTCGCTTTCTAAATAATCTCAGAAATGTTGTTAGACCTATTTTCTGGCTATTGAGAAATTCTTGCTAACTCCGCTTTCTTTCGAGAAATTACTTTTGAAGTGACCCTTCAGTGGGCCACACTGTTCCACGTGACCCTGAGATTGGTGCAGCAGTACCACTGCGGAATGATAACATTTGTGGCTCAGCTTTAAGAAGCAGATGTCAAAGCTGACAAGACATCCGGCTAGATGATGACAACACACTTCTCAAAAAAAATCTGCTACAATTTCCACCCACTGTAAAAAAAACTCTAGCAGAGATGTGAGAGAGATTATGCCTCTACCATTTTTTCTCCGCAAATGCGATCAATCCCGTGATCGCGAGCTTTGTAAGACTAGTTATTCTGTAGAACTGTTGCCGCTTTAACATAGATGAGTTCTGCTTGTTTTCACGAAAGTATTGTTTTTTATGGCCTAGAGACGGACCAATGGCTTTCTTCTGTGGGCAATTTCTGGAACGACTTGAACATGACCAACCGTGACCCACATACGTTTGAAGCCTTACAAGTAAATCAGACCTTACGTCTCCTAGTTCGTAAAACTTCACATTGTCCCAGCATATGCTCTATAAGAACTTTTAAGACGCCCATTCTGTGAGTATTGGGCTATGTTTGGCCCAGGATAGGTCATTTCGGAATATAACCTTTCTAGCAATGAATGATTCAGAATATGTCCAACATTTCTCTGTCATCGTGTAAGCACACCATTGAGCGTTTTAATAAAATAAAATAAAATAAAATATCGTCGTATTAAAATTATGCAAGTTGGATGTCCGGCTATTTGTTAACGTCGGCTAAGTGGTATTGATTGATATTGATATTGGTATTGATTGAAGGCTGCTAAGTGCTTTAGCCTTTCTGAGGTGATGAGTTTGAGTTTGAGGAATAAGTTCATTTTTCTGCTAAGCTCTCCTTCTAGAGTAGAGCTCTGAAGGAGGCGAAGTCGCCGAAACGCGCGTAAGCTCAAGGAACTCTTTATCACCTCGGAAAGGCTAAAGCACCTGGCAGCCTTCAATCTGTATTAAAACTGTCCTTCAAAGTGTTTGTAATGTTCTTCGTTCGACTCCACCATCACACAAGCCATCGCGCTCTCCGGTTTGGTCGCACTGCACAAGGTTTTTTTGGTCAAACCTCTAGGAGTTATGTTTTAGCGACTTTACTCGTGGAAGGCTTGGGTCACACTTTGCAGACAGCTTTTTCAGTTCGTGTGCCACTCATTTGTTAGATTTTATCAGGGAAGCTCAGAGGACGGTGATTTCACGATTTTTTTGTGGACACTGTGTAGAAAACTTATTTCCGAATGTTCCCATAAAACAGGCAGGAGCATTATAGGGTGATCGCTCCAGTTCCGTACATTTCAAAGGCTAGAACCTTACAACCTCCTTTAACCCTCCTTATTATCTAACGGGTTTGACATTGTTGTGATTTTCTCGCACAACCGTCATAGGGTTTCCCACCTACAATAACGCAGGTATTCATATTTTCACTTGAAAATTCTTGCCTTCTCTTTTTTTAAGGAAAAGTTTTAGTGTTTTAGAAAACTACGAACGTGCCAGGAAATACTTTTGCTCTATTGCTCACTGATCAAAATGTTCAGCAGTGAATGATTTACACGAATCACATCCGTCCCTTGCACCTACCTTCTGCGCTGTTATGAGGATAAAATCGGTGAAATTCCTTTAAAAATCTGAAAAAAAAACTGGTTTGTTCCCTGGTAATTGCTCAGCCTTAATCTCACCTATAGTCCAAAGCTCATTTCTTTAAAACTAGGGGATAAAGCAGATATACATATTTCCAAGGGTACTTTTTTTCTGAAGCGACCAGAAAATGTAAATTTTTAAAAGGGTTTCCAAAGGTAATGTCTTCATGTAGAAGCATGAAACTTTACCTAATCCTAAGCAACGAATC
>KN549891.1:62872-73334 GCA_000797555.1 Oesophagostomum dentatum | reverse complement strand
AAAAATTTGGCAGTTCCAATTTTTGGAACACCACCCGAGTTAGCGGAGATTTTTCCTTTCTGAATTAAGCAAGAAATCCTTTCTAAGTTTGTCCAACGACAACGAAGGAACTAGTATCACAGTGTAAACCATCGGCGTACTAAGAAGTCCCAATGCTCAAAGTCACTAATTTTTTGTTTGGCTGGAGTACGGCCTGGAAAAATAATCATAAATGGAGAATTCTCCGTATAAAAGACCAGTTGCAGGCCCATACCTTCTGACGGTTGTTATTCTACCTGTGCGTTTGAATCGTTGCATCTTATCGATAGGAAATATGAAGTTTTTGGAGTTTTCAAAACGCGAGATCACACACTGTTCCAGGCCAAAAATTGTCTTCTCACTTTGTTGACTTTTCTAGAGACTCACACCCCACCCTTCAGACGTATGCTGGTTTCACTCATTATCGTTGAAGCAGCCAGAGAATGTTTCCCTTTGCGACACTTTTCAATGATTAAAAATTATCGGGAACCAAAAAATTATTGCTAGCTTATAGTCAGCAACAACCAGGCAGTGAGCTGCCTTTGCAAAACACCACTAGTCTCTGTCGTGTAAATGACTCTCTTGTCACAGAACAGATTTGTTATGTTCTAATACTGTTCTGCGACTGGATCAAAGATCTAGATTCAAAATACATCTAGATATTTCAGAGGTCCGCACGATTTCAAATGAAGAACAGTGCCATAGGGGAGCGAGAGTAAAGGCTTTTCCTAAAAGCTTCTCTGTTGACTCGCTTATGGGCAACATGGATGGTTTACAAGATAAAGCCAAGCTGCTCACGACAGAAAAGAGGGGTTTTCGACTAGGCTCCTTTTTAAAGCTTCTTGTGTGGTTTCTTGTTGGGCTTTTCAGACTGTTATACTTTCCTGTGCATTGTTTCCGGCTAAGTGGTCAAACACAGGCTTGCTATCAGCTCAGCGTAGTAATAGTATGCTTTTCACAGATTTATAGCTCAACAGTTCGAGATCCTTAGTCTCCACGCTTCTTTGGGTAAATTTCGACACCATAGCTGGCTCTAGCTCTGTTTTTCACCAAATTCTATATCTTCCGTGGACCTGCTGCATACCTTTTTACACGATAAGGAAGCAGGAAAGTATTCGTGTAGTAGAAATATAAGCTGCGGTTACACAGCTTTTGTTCAGCTATTCACTGGAGCATTCCTAAGCATGCTCTCAGTGGAGGAACGCAACATTCACAAGAGTTTAGCTGCACCTAGAATGCCTTCTTAAAAGATTGCCTAGTACCAAACAAACATCCTCATTGTGATTTTTTGAATATGCGAAAGTTAGCATTATCGTAAACTCACCTAATATTTCCTGTACCGCTATCGTATACATCTTTGAACCCTGTTTTCTGAGCAATCATAACGAAGCGATTCTAGTTTCCTTCTAGGCATTCAATTCGTAACCATTTTTGAGAATGTTTACGGGAACTGAAGTAAGTAAAGAAACAAGGAATAAGAAAAACTTAGGATTGATTGCACTCAAGTCTTGAAGGCCTGCGTTAGAGCGTGGAACGGTTGCAAAACAAGTGCAGCGGATTAGTGCATTAGCGAAGTAAGGAAGGCTTTAGTGATTGTCCTCTGCACACAGTGTTCAAAACAAATATGCCATTAATTTCTTGCATAGATGAGATTGCTTTTTGTAGAGAGAAAGCCTCAGAATGACTACAAAAGCGTGAGGATTAAGACAAGAGATATGTTGGGGAAGTGTAGCTTATATTTGTGTGTTGGTAGTGCAACAATGACCGCATTCTCTAAAGGAATACGAATTACTGTTTAACCTACGAAATTGCACAGGCTTGTCTGTCTAAATAGCGGGAACCTTGAAGTGAAGAAAATCTTTAGAAGAAAACGAATTCATACTAGCTTACTAGGTAACGAGGTACATGAACAATCCCACCATTCACATCTTTCATTTTCTCTGCTTTAATTAGTAAAGTGTCGATCGCAGAGATCTTTTTCGCGGGAGGTTTTAAAATCTCTCAAAAATGTATTTAATGACAAAAATCTTCGCTTCAAAGTTAGCAGTAAAACTGATTAGTTAAACTTACTTTCTTTCAAGTTTTTGCTGATCTCTAAGTCACCCTCACAAATTTCCGGATCCATTCTGGAGTGGTGTAGGGTGGGTTCCTTACACCGCTATAGTTACTTACGTACGTGTTGTTCTTTCGTTGAGAGACACTCGAGTATTCTCTGAGCGTCTTTGCGTACGCGACGAACGAGAAAAAAACTAACGATCGCTATAGCTTGAAACTAACATCAGCTCTAAAAACCCTTCTTGACGCTTCGACAGATTTTGACTTCATATAGGCCACCTTTAAAAATCTACATGAAAACATTGTTTCTATGGAGAACAATCCCTCAGCTGAAGTTTTCTTGCGCGTAGCGAAACGGTTTCGCGGACGATCTTCTGGTCCGTCCCACTGCGCGAGATACGTCCCCAATGCCGACCTGACCTGCTGAGCGAGGGTCCGTCTCAGCGGAGATCCGATGAAAAAATTATCAGCATAACTTTGGCAAGACGCATCAGTTTCCAAGGTTGTTCAGCTGACTCAGATGCAGAGGCTGTTCAAAGTTTTTGGAAACTATCTTACTAGTTGTCTATCTGTGTAGTTTAAACACACAGAAATTAGTTCCAAAACAGCAGTTATTTTCTTGATAAAATTTTTGATTGACAATTAAAAAAACATCAGACTTTTCTTGGATCAAAATGGCGGATGACGGCTGAGCAGTAGATCAACAGCGGATAATAATTTCAAGTATTTCGCGGACCTCTTCTTAGCTGAAACTACCTTTTTCAGTTCCCCATAACGAGAAATGCATTCAGAGAATATACTAACACTATTTTACTTTTCCTTCGCTGTTTCGCGACATTTCAGATTGTTCCCACGCTCAAGTGTTGAGAATCCGCGCTCCAGCCATGATTCCTTCCTGTTACATATCTGACACAGCTTCACACCAACTGAGAGTTTTCTATATTGCTCCGTAGCACATTTAGAAAGTCTCAGTCGATCTTTGTCTGCGTCTCTTCATATGTGCGTTATTTCTCATAAGAACTTAGGCTGTTTCTTTTTTTTTGTTTGAAGAACAAAGGCTGAGTTTCGGCTGAATAACGGTAGTTTGTCATACCTAGACTCAGCCAAGGATTTCATCCGCCAGCAGAGCTTGCTATTTTATAGACTTTACTATTGGCCAAAAACTGAGCGCAGTTCAAGGTGGCGCTGTGTCAATCGTTTAAAATATGGTTTGTTAAATATGGTTTGTTCAGAGTAAAGATGTAGATAACGTTTGTGCGTACGTCACCCAAATTCAATTGTCATAACTCCGAGTTGCGCGTCGATCATGATGCAGCTGCGGAACATAGCCCATTTTAATCTCAGCCGCAGTATGCTGCATTTGGATGAGGTATTTCTAAGCCAGTGGCTAAAATCATTCGCTTCTTCCGTCTTTTCAACCTAGGGCGTACTACACGTATCCCTAATTTAACGTCGGGATAACAAGGGTAGACTGGTGGACTGGTTAGCAAAAACTTCCTTCTACAGGAGACAAAATTTCTGTAAAAACTTTTTTCGTCAGAAACTGTTCAAGACCGGGTGTTTTAGATAAATGGCCATGTTTTTGGTACCCTCTATCCTTCTATCCTCATTCTATAACAATCAAGAAGCCCGAATGCACGTCAATCTATAAACCTCGGCGTAATACTACAGAAATATACTATAATCAAGAAGTCGTTTTCGCGGGTTAAGCCCCATTCAAAAATGGCGAGCCCAATGCTCTAGAGGCTACCATGCAGACGTTTTACTACCCCACATGACTGCGAGTTTGCCGAGCTCGCCAACTCTGAGCGGTGCTTTACGCTCCTCCACAGGAGGTACGGTCGTGACTCCAGCCGATAGTGTTTGCGGTGCAAAGGGATCTACCTACATAGTCTATCTATTATAACTGCCGGACGAGGCGGACGGCGCGAGCTAAGAATTTAGTCATTGCATACTGGCTTCACCTTTGCATCACACTTCCCGAAAATCCATTTTTTCTAATGTAGTATGGTCTGATCCTTAGCGTGGATGTAACGTGTTTTAAAAACTGATAAAGACTCTTCAGCTAATAACGTGGCGCTGGAAGAAATAGCTAGCAAAAATGTGTTGCTTAAATGTTTCTCACCATGATGCATGAGTATGGGAAGAGAAACTGATTAAGTAAAGATGCAGAAGATAAAAGCTGAACTACTGATTGTGAGAAAGAAAAACGCGCTCACCGTTAGGGCCCCTCATGTTGCCAGGTGCTTGCAAATCTGCTTCGACCGACTGCAGCATATATACGGCGAGTGTCACAAACATAATACTCAAACTACATAATCGCAGCAACATGGTGACGGAGATTACCTGTAACTTTAACAAATCTGAAATGAATTAGTTTTGAGACAAGCGATCGTCGACCGTGATAATCTCCGGTTGAAAGGTCTGCTTTGAACGATTTCACCCTCATTTCCACTTCAGTTTTGCCCTTTTCACTGCGTATTGTAGGTTTCGCTCCAGCACTTCTGGGTTGGGATGTATGAGTGTCAAGTCGGGTTAAGGTGGGGTAACTAATCGATTGCTAGTTTTATCACTACATCATTACATAGCCAAAAAGAGCGACGTTTTGCCATATTGCCAAACAAGATATGTCACGTATCAAGTACAAATTAACTCAAGGTACTATCATTCCAAATTTGTAAGAAGAGAAAGGTGAGGGTCGGAATTGCTCATCATTGCACAACTTGAAAGATCGGACGGCTACTACCCGATTAGATAGTGTTGTTATATAAGAGTGATGTGATTCCCGACCACAAACAGACCTTAACCCGATTTGGCATTGATACATCCCAGCCCTGAAGTGCTCGTATTGTGAGCGTCTACCCAGCAATGCTCAGCTTAGTTAATGTCTTGGATAGTTCTCCTTTGCTTAAAGGAAGCAGGTTCAAAAAACAACGCTGGCGAGATTTTCCATCAAAAGATAATCTCCAGATGAAGAGGGATATGATGAGGCGCTAGTAGCTCTTGCTTCTTAAAAGGAAGATACAGTTCGAAAACCACCAAAGCAGACTTCTCAACGAGCAGAGCACGAAGAAATGTATATTCGGAGGCAGCAAAGGAAGAGAACGTGAACAATGAAAAGCCTAATATTAAACTTCGAGTCCCGTAATTAATCCTCATTAGTGAATTTATTAGTGATTGCTCACTAGCTGTCAGTAACCCTTATATTTGTTGAACATAAAGGAGATGCACGTTACATGCTGAAAGGTTCAGTTAGCTTCCATCCAAAAACGTATGCTCAAAGCTAGTGAAAGTACTTTTCTAGTTTGAAATGAGAACTACATAAGTAAGGAGATTTTAACAGTCCTCAGATATGATGGTTCATTGTTGGGCTGGTCACTGACTATCGTTTGCAATCGCCGCTACCTATTATAAAGGGCTAACGAGCAAGCAGCTGCAAGCTTACATATTCTACTGGAGCATATATAGTTTTTTTTTCCTTTTTAAACAATTACAGTTAGATGGCTGTAGCCAAGCCGTACTATTTTTTAATTTTTTTTATCTTTTGTTTTTTATTCCTACGCTCAAGATGTGCCACTACAAGATTTGAGAAAAAATATTAGTGAATCAAACATTTTTACGAAGAATATGGTTAGTAACAACATACTACATTATTAGGTTGCTGTAAATGAAGCATCCGCAACTGCAGTGGTTGCATCTAAAATTACACAGAAAACCGTTGATTATGAGTCGTTGAGAGTTTTAGTAACGTTTCAAAAGCCCTTGCTTTCGCCTACAAAACTACTGCAATCGCACTGCTGTAGCGCTCAATATGGCAGAATGCACACTTTCCAAATTACGCTAAAATTCAGTGTTTTTCAGCTACTTTCATTCTTAAAAATCGAATTTCAAAGGCAAAGCAGTGAAAATAGATTTTGATGATGTTATAGTATTCTCCAAAGTATTTGCTATCTCGTGGTGGTCGTATTTTCTTAAACAATCGGAGCGGTGATATAAGACTCGAATTTGGCTCTATTTCGAGCGCATGTTTAATGGTCGCTACTAAGTGATAGTAGGAGCTGGGCGATCGTGATTTATCAGTAGTTAAGGAAGACAAGGAGTTTTAGCAGCCTGATTCTGAGGATGTATAAGGTTGCTCAAGTATTCCGTATCGGACAAAGTTATGGGTCGTCAAACCCGAGGTATCCTTTACGGAATTTTCATTTGCACCAACCCAATAAGCATACCCCAAAAAGAGAAGCGTCAAGCTCTAAAGTTACCAGAAAGAAGTAGTGAACGTGAGAGATGGCCTTCAATGTGGAAGGCGCTAATAATAGATTCTTTTTGATTTCTTCATTTAAAAGTGATTCACACGAGGATTCCTATGCAAGGCAGGAAAATTCGCTTCTTTTGGGAAGCGGTCGGCAATGGATTCGTTATGGATTCGTTACTTATCTTCGCTTGTTTAGTAATCTTGGCTGCACTTTTTGCTTACATTAAGTTAATGGTTAGCTAGTAGCTAAACAAATAGAGAATTTTACGAATAGGTCGAAAAGTCAGGTTGAGAAGACAAACATATGCACCCGACAAATCTGTCTGACGGAGTAATAAGAAGAGAACGTAAACGAAATGCCAAGGTTTAAAGAAAATATAACATGGAATCTGCTATGAATCTGGTCGGTGTATTGCAGTCCAAGCGAACAGACATTTATATGGAAGTTCTCGACAAATTGCACTTGGGTAGAAATTTACCTACCCAAGTGCAATTTGTTTATTTAATGGAGAAAGAAAAATGCTAAATATTAGTGAAAAGGGGCACAAAAGAAAGATGCTTGGTCAAACCCGTGGCAAGTGAGACTTCTAGAGGCTCCGCTTTGGGAAGACGACCATGTATCAGTACTTCCTAGGAGAAGGACCCTCCATGGTCATTGTCAACTATTCTCCCTGGTTGTGCATTACAAACCCCACAACTTTTTCGATGCGATGACTTGGGACAAATTTTTTCGCCGTCAAAGAACAACAGTAAACAGTCGAGATTTTTACCTTTGAAAAGAAGAGAAAATTAGGGAGTAATTTTAGTGTACAAATAGTCGAATCGAGCGATCTCATAGAAAAAGGCAGCAAATTTGTAAATCTACATTGCGAAATAAACGAGCAACGGAGAGGAGGGAGTTTTTTTACTCTACTGTGAAAGAAATACCTCCTGAAATAGTTCTGTCAGCCGAATTTGATTGAAAACAATGTTGAACGAAACTATAGAAGCAGCAGAAAACTATCGACGTTGAAAAGCAGGAGTGAGCTCGGAGCCCTGAGCAAAACAAAACTACAGGAAAGTGGCCTTACTGCACTCTAAAAGTGCTGACATTTAAGGAGAAGCTCTAGAGCATCGGGAACAGCAGCGTTAATCCGTCGCATGCACTGATTACACACTGCTTCTTGATGCCTGCCTCTTGCATGACTTGTGGATCGAGGAGAGGAGTAGAACCTTGTGGAAAAAACGTTGGCAGCTATCTCGTAAGAAGTTGGGAAGCCTGTTCAGAAGTCACTCACAAAAGTAGGAGAATAGCGAATCATGAGCCGTAAAGGAGCATTAGCTCGCATTCTAAGTGACACCTTCCTGTACTTTCAGTTCTAGCGATATTTTTTAATCTAAATATGGGCACATCCTGTTACTTTTATTTTAGTGTGAACTCGATGATGACTATTTCCGTTCATAGCATGTGAGGTTTTAAAAATAACGAGAAACAGTTCTCGAAAATGATGGTAGCCGATAGCCTCATCTCTGGGGACTTCATATGTAGTTCACACAAAAAAACACTCACCGAAAATTGATTATCAACGTCTTAACATAACTACTATGTGGGATTTCGCACCCTAGCATGAAGCAGCTTAAGGTTACTATTAGAAGTTTTTGTCAATTTGCTTTATTGTTCGAATTCCACAAAATTCATTCAATGCTCCTGCTTCTGACCATTTCTCACACAGCGAAAGAGTAGCTCCAGGTACTTTTTGGGAGTTTATTGGCAAAATAGAGCGGTGTATTGAGAAATCCGTCTCTGTTTTCAGCGTCACTTCTTTGGCGTACGCTGCGTTAAGGTCCGGTTGTACTGAGAGGTACTTAGGCGGAGGATTGCAGCTCATCTTATATCGATAGAAAACAATAAAACGTTCTCAGTTTGCTCTCTATTTCAGCCCAATTGTAAGCTGATTACAATGTCACATCTTACAATCGAATCCGTGCAAACATAACCGAGTCTTTACTTCAGAATAGGTTTTGGTAGACAGGCATCGAAGTTCTGCGTTATGACTTGTGAGGCTTCTCCCGCTTTCTTAGTCTCAAACTGTTTAAAAAAAATAAAAGGAACTGAGTGAGCCATCTAGCGGTGGTCTAATGTTTAAAAACTCCAGCATGTGCTTACTGCCATTTTTGGGAGTTTTAATGAGAATGCGACCAAACATTCTTGAGAAGCTTAAAAAACACCGATATTTCCTCCCTTGTGTGAAGCATGAGGTAGAAGTGGCTTCTACTGCTCTGCCTATTTCAAAATGCTGACCACTTGGAGTAAAGCACTTCTGAAATCACCCACTATTAAAAACAGTATACCACCGAATCTTCGCTGGCGATGAATTATGATATGAATATATGTAGTCTAGGAACAGGGGCGCTCGAGGTGGCGAGTGGCGTTAAAGTGATCTTTGGTTATAAATTGTCTAAGCAAAAATTGTCTAAGGACTTTGAAACCCTTTGACAATTTACACTGGACTGTTCGCCGTTCTCAGAAAAAATTGTAACCTGCAATTCCCAGGAATTGTAAAAATAAAACACGAATAAAATTGGTATGAAAATCCTTTCTTAAGAAATCAACGATACAACGATTTACTATGGCAAGATTCAAAAGCTCATAGCTTTTAATATTCAAGATAATTTTCACAAAGGAACTAATTTCAGTTCCAGGAAAGTGGACGGTATCGCATGAGTGAAACTTCTGCATAAATAACACGCGTACAGGAGAATCAAAATAAACAAAATGAAGAAACTATATGTACGTCTCACTTTGCAGAAGGAGTACATAGCCGACCTTTTACAGCAACCGAAATGTAGCAGCGGAGCTCCTAATCTTTAGGGATTATGGGTAAAATTGGAATTTCTACTGCTATGAGCCGGGTAAACAATAGGTGGTCACACACCACTCTGCCACAAACCTTGAGTAGACAAGAAGGTACATGAGTTCTAGGCTACGGCATGCCACATTAGTTCGCGATGAAATGGAGTAAGCTCAAGAGTTCGGCCATTACTAGTCAGCAAAAATCGGTTGGAGACGGATAATGATTTAAAAGAAAACTCTATTTCCATTAATCTACGTTTCACAGCAATCTTTCTAGATATGGCCAGAGTCCGATTTGGGGTCTCAACATTTCTTAGGATAAAGAGAACCGCATTTGAAATCAGAAAGCTCCACGAAACCCTTCCAATAATGAGAAGAAGAAGCATGGATTTATCGCTAGTCTTCTTCTTTCTTGCTTCTCTTCGCAGGTTTTCGCTAGTTTTTTTATCCACGCTACAGCAGAAAAAAGGCAAAAAGGCGAAAAAATCAAACATGAAGCGACACGGAAGGCAAACAGGAAGCGAACATATGAATAATTACTTAAAAAGTGTCTCGAAGAACAAATGCATATGAGACAAAAGAATCTGGAAGAAATCAGTGAATAAACGTTCGCGGTTCTGCTAGAAGTTCATGACTTTTCCAAAAAAAGTTTCCCTGGTTAAAGTTTTTACCTAAAAAGGTGCAAGAAATGAGACCCACCCTATTGCAAGAGACCATTCGAAATATAGTGAAAGCACAGATTCGGGAAAAAGATGATCCCTATGCGTTCTCAGGAACACCTAACTCACTCGCAGTTTTTTTTTTTGCATGACAAGTTTGAGGGCCTTTTTCATATAATTGCCTAACTCATGAGTATGCACTTGCGCCCTGATTTCGATTGGGCATCTCAACTTTTTCTGAGAAAACATATCTTTGCAAGCTAATTCTGCGGGAAGATTTATTCCAAACTGCCAGATGGACATATTAGTGTGTATTAAGGATAGATACACACCTGTTCATGCAGGTTTCTGTGAACTTCTTTATGGTGAATGAAAAGAGGACGCAGTGGTTCATGAGGGCCGAATTTCTGGAAAACAACAAAAAATGATTTGGGATATATATATGGACCTTTGGACAGCATAGTAAAAGGGTTGTAACCAGTATAAAACTCAAAAAAGCCTGGCACAGAACTAAAAACAACAAAGCCTTTTTTAACGTGTGGGTGTTGCTGTTGGTGTCCAGGAAATTGTGATAAGTTATTCAAAAATTAGACTAGTATAATCTTACTAAGAGAATGGTATGGTTGCCTTTGATAACTTGGTCAA
>KN549890.1:44086-57194 GCA_000797555.1 Oesophagostomum dentatum | reverse complement strand
CGTTGACGTCATTTTGCCACCTATCTATAGTTCAAACTCTAAATATGTCACTCAAAATTTGGTAGAAGGAATAAAAAACTGAAATAAAGAGTTGCTTTCTTCGTCGCAGTAAAAAAACCAGCTGAAATTTGGAGAAAATGAACGACATCATTATATTCTAGTGCGAAAGTTCTGTGCCTATGCGCGCAGGCGTAGAAGAGTATAGAGAGCGAGGAGAGCACAGACAGCGGGAGGAATGTTAGGCACTGCAGTGGGAACATGTGACGCAGATTTCACCCTGCCAGCTTTGTTTAAAGGACTACTTTCAGATGATTTTGCCGATAACATTTTGGAGTACAAACATGCGTCATCATAGCGTAGACTTTGTTCTGAAGCTTCTAGTGTTAAAAATACCCCACAGGATAAATTCCCTCTCTCAGAACCCCGGATTTTTCAGCACAAGCTGAAGTGGCGGTTGTTGGTGTCTTTTCTGGAAGATTTTTGTGCCGTTCTCCCGAGGATGCAATGTATTCGAGAATTTATTGTTTGTTTATTATTTCGAAGTTAATGAGCTGTTCCACATCTGTCTAATTTCCACATGAGCAACATTGTGCTGCGCAAAAACTCGGTAGCAAGAACTACTAAATAGATTCATAGGAGCAGGTTTTTTGAAGTCTACTAAACTCTAAGCCTATTCTGCTAGAAAATGAAACTTGTAATTGTGCTGAAAACCAGAGGCGTACGGCAAATGCGTAAAACGGGATGAGCGGTGGGCCAGATGGGCGTTGGAGTAGCGCCAGCTATTCATCTGCCCCAAATTTTGATCTACTGGTCGCGCAGCGAAACCTAAATTTTAGAAGTCCGCCTTTGGGTAGGATTGAAGGATATGAATTAGATGTAAAGTAGGTTTACATGTTAAAATGTTAATAGCGTCTCGTTCGTGGCCGCGAATTCACCCACGCAAGTCATCACGCCAACAGGTGACTCCTTCCGAGGGATACCTCAGTGAGATCAAGGTTACGATTTGCACCAAGGCCACTGAGGGCGCTCAAATTTGTTGCCATCGAGTATAGACCTTTACCGTAGGAGAATTTCGTCGAAATTCGGAGACTGTTTGGTAGCATTCAAAAAAGTACAATGTCGCAATCCACAATGATTCAGCAGAACCGAACACAGATAAATAAAAGAACACTGTAGACCTGTTTGGTGTCTCTCTGTACCTCTGAACAGGCACTACATAGTAATGAATTTCCTCTTAGCTCTTTGATATAGATTCTTCCAACATCTGATTGTGAACACTTCAAAATATATCTTTAAGGTTCCACGAACCCCGCTGTCTACGTGGAGACAGCAGTCAGCTGTCAGATGAATGTCTTCGACCTTTTTGCGAATTTTATCGGATGTCTAACGGTGAACTGAGGAGTCTGTGAACGTAGAATAGCGTCCAATGATCAAATTTTTCTCAAAGATGGAAGATCCAGAAGAACTGAGACATTTCGTTTTTTATATAAAAATTGATTCCAATTAATGCAGTGGTTGACAGTTTAATCATATGTTTGTGCGAGGGTGTGTTTTTCATCTGAGCCATCAGTTTCGCAGTGTTGAAGGTGCACAGTTGGGTGCATGCACATGCATACGCACAGCGTAACCATGTGAATAATCAAGCAATGAGCAGACGCTTGGGAGAGAATTGTAAGAAGAAAGAGGAATTTTCATTACTAGAAACTACGGCATTATTAAAATTAGCTATATATGGGGACATAGAAAAATACTGGGCAGCACATCTATTTTTTGAGTGTACTTTATACAGCTGCGTAATAATTAAGGAAATATTAATGCTCCAGCAAGTTCATTCTAACTGAAAGCATAAGAATTTGCAGTTTTTTTTAATGCTCTAGGACTTAGGGCTTATTCCGTCTGTTCAGTTCTACTCTTACTCTATCCTACCTTTATCTGTGCAAAAAAGGTGCTTTTAAAGAATTCAAAATTC
The DNA here is from genome assembly GCA_000797555.1 of Oesophagostomum dentatum. Lineage (NCBI taxonomy): Eukaryota > Metazoa > Nematoda > Chromadorea > Rhabditida > Strongylidae > Oesophagostomum > Oesophagostomum dentatum. The sequence continues at coordinate 55,225 of KN549890.1, read as the reverse complement.
AAATCGGAATTCTTGAGAAGTAGATCAAATATTCTTAGCATGCAGGTCACTGCAGCTAATACATGATCGCCACTGCTATCACTTGCAGATCGTTGTCACCGCCGTAGATCATCGTTGAAGGGTCGCAGCCAGGAAAACGTTTATGATCTTCCACTATTGTTCGAATATTCAGGATAATTCTTCTTAATTAAAGAGTTTGAACCTGTCTAGTTCATCTTTTTCATGACCATCTGTAATTTGGAAATAATACAAAGAAAAAATTCACAGCCAAGAATGAAAAGCCGCCATAGTTTGCATAAACAAGAATAAACTAAAAGGATACACATGAGATCCACAAAACACCACCCTCATTTAAACAAACAGCTTTCTATCAGCTCGAGAAATAGATAGATAGGATTCCACCTCAAGTAGCAGGCACAACTGCTCCTGCAACAAAGAAATGAGGAAGCTGGATGCCTCATCTGTAGACAGAGTTGCAGTGTATTCTATTTTCAAGAGCGTTTTTGTTTGTTTATTGCGCTAACTTTTGCATTCAGCTGTTCTCATCGTTGCATAGTAAAGAAAAATAAATAAGTAGGTAAACATCAGCCGAAGCGTGGCCGTTCCAAGAACACAGGAACTGCGTGAAGTGGTGTCTGGAACTTTAATAGAGCTCGACAATCACACAGTATCTATATATCATTTTAACGGCGTTATCACGTGGATATGCTATGCCCAATGTTAAATAAACAGTTAATTAAACCAATTTCCTGATAAACTTTGTAAGGAGTAGCTTCAGCACGTTAATAGTTATTCTCTATATATCTTACAATTAGCTTCAAAAAGAAAAAGGAAAATATTCAAAGGCTGAGCTGCCTCAGCTGATTTAGACTTTTCGGAGGCAATGCGCAGCGTTGTTAAAGCTCAAAAATTTTACTTGCTATTTTTTAGAGACGAAAAAATCTCATAGTATAGGAAATAAATAGAAAATAAACAGATGCTCGTTCTAAAAAACACCAGCGTAATTTCAGAAAAAGGAAAATGACCGAAAGAGCAAAACGAAAAAACAATGGAATAGAGAAGTATAAAAGGTTGGAACGTAGCAAAAGTTGAATTTCTGGTCAAAGAGATTTCTAAAGATTTTCACAGATAAACTGGGAATTATTCAAAAGAAAAGGTCGAAAAAAGTAGATCCTGTTGGTCAACTGTAGATGGCAAGGATCATTCCTTGGCTGCTGACGAATTTCGCCATTTCCTGCTCGGTATGCAGGACGACGTCCAGTGCTTGTTTAAAATTACTCTCGTCAGCACTTCGCCGGTGACGCGACATGGAAGTCGGCCAAGTATTCGCGGCAGCCATTCGGCATCGCTCTCACGAGCAGAATTTGTCAAACGGAAGAGAACTTCGTTCATGCAGGCGGTTAGGCTCACACATCCTCTGCTGTCCAGGTATTGACCGACTCGCTCTCTGTGCGATGCATATGTATTGGCTTCACACACACACAATTCCCATTTGGCCAATGATGATGGCCTGCTTCCTCATCGTTGCTCTCTTCTCGACGATTTCTCGCCTTTTTGGGACGCGACATGAGCGCGACAATCTATCAGTGATCAATTGGCCATGGCAACTCTGCGTGTTTGTACAGGAAAGCAAGGAGTTTCACGTGATAAACCGTTTCAACGCGAGACGTTCCTTCTCATCCCATCCTACAGCTGCTGGTGGCGCGCCTTCGTCCGTCGCGCCCACGCGCTCCTGAAAAAGCGACTGCAAAAATTACGCGCTCTATGAGCCTTCGCCCCATAGATTCGGATGCCCTCGGCTGCACCAGTCAATTTCGCGTTAACATCACGGATGGGTTGGATATTATGACGGGAAGTCCTATCACCATCTCGCCGTCATTATCGGAGACAGCGTAGCCTCACAAAAACAATTTGCATAAATTTCCAGCTGGCTGAGCGTAGCGAATCTCTGCTTTTCCGTCCACGCCCATCAGTATTTAAATCTTTGCACTTCATTAAACTCTTCACACAAATCATGACCTTTCTAAAACAGCAGTGACATTTCTCAACAAAACATCTACTCCCCAGTCCAGAAACAGACCAGTCTGATGCTATCATTTGATTCATTTTCGTCTGATAGGATCATTTATCTGCATTTTCTGTAGTATGAATGGCAAAGAACTTCGCTTCATTGAGCAATGACTCTCAGAAAAAAAGTGATCACGTGAGAGACGGTTTTTACAGCTTCTTTAGAAAAAAGATCTGTGCTTTAATAATGTTATTATCTGGCAGCTAAGCTGAGAATTTGCCGGACTGTTCACTCTCCCTTGCCATTGCTGCTGCCAGTATTTCTTCCAGTGAAGCATTGGCTTTTTCTAATTATTTTCCCGCTATCAGTCTATTGATAACATGACATTCATTGCCGTAGCTCTTTGTGCTCTCCTACTGAAGTCACATCAAGCAACCGTTTGTCCCGCCAGTTACCTGTTAACAATGAGATATTCGATTAGGTGTGCATATGCGATGCAGGATAATCGAAACATGCAAAATGCGTGACAAAAACGCTGCTTAGTCCGAGTGTGCTATTCGGTGTTACATTTACGTTCGCTTGGATCAGCTACTTCTTCTATGAGCTGTTGTTCATGCCAAATACAAAACGAGTGCATAAAAGCTTGGCCGATCTTCAGGCGTGAGAAAAATGCAGGAAATTCATTACAGAGTAATTTCCAGCTATTTGAGAGGGCAATTCTTATGTGCAGAAGAAGAAGCCCGTAGGTCATGTGGGGAGGGAAAATCGAGATGATGCTTCCAAATTCGCAGCACGTCTTGACCAATGAGCCAGTCTGTTTAGCAATAATCTCATTAGTTTCCTTCGATAAGCTACACGCGGACCACACATTTCTCAGACGGTGTTTAGAAATTGACAGCAAAGCAATAAAAGGTACCCAAGTTGATGGAGACATTAAAGGGAAAATGTTTACATTTGTTTACGATGGAAAGCCAGTGGAACGGCGAGATCGTGTACTAGTCGCGCATGGGGACCATGGGGAGTGGGGATCCGGTGGTGAGTGGACATCGCCGGTAAGGAGCCTTGCTGTGAGTGGTTGACTCCTCCCAAAGGTACACAGGCGCAGTGACGTTTATACTAGGTTTGGAACAGCTCTTTAGCTACTATTAGGTTGTATTTATAAGTGTAAGGTTCGCATGCAGTTGACATCTTTTCTCAACTGTAGAAAAGAAAATGCCCCTCCCTTTCCGCTTTAGTGCTGCGTCTTGTCTCAAAGAAATTGTCGTTTCTCTGTGTTCTCACGGGTATTAGAAATTGTGCTGGGACTGTTCCTCACAATAAGCAAAGTGCTAAACTTTTTCGTTAATGCATCTGTAGCGAGCGTGTTTATGCTTCAGATAAGTACATTTTTGATGTAGAAGCAACTTCTGCATCATGCTTTTCACTTTGCTGCAACGGTAGCTGTTCGTGTTCTGCCAGAAGCGACTTACAAAGGATGGGGTTGTCTTAGGAGGAGCGAAGTTCTATGTCATCAACCACATTACGTGTTGTCCACTGTCCCCGCTCTAGCACCCGTCGATCAATTCGCCGTTTCTGGCGCGGGTTCAAAATATACGAATGAGGCATTCACATCGTTCGTCAGCTTCCTCAGCCCTCGGACGCTGACGTCGATCGCGCAAATCAAACGCATTTTCTGCGGCCCCATTGCCAACTATGCAATGGCAGTACTCAGCACGTATCACATCATCCGCCATCTCCCTTGCGAGAGTAGTACTGACTCGTCCGCTCCAGCTACAATTCTACTTTTTGTGTGAAAGAATGTATGAAGCTTTGTGCAAATCTGTATATTCCGACAGTTATCTACGTACGGTCCTAGGGCGATTCCGCGAAATTCTTCCTGCGTCTCCGTGCGTCGTCGGTCACCCTGCGCACTTAGCTCCCCTCGTGCCTCCAGCTCGCACACAGTGCCTCGAATGCAGACGAGACATCCGCGCTGGGCACGCTGTCTCGCCGCATGTCAGCACCCCTGCGTCTTGCTCTCTCCGTCTTTCCGCGCTCTCTCGCCACGTCTGCGCTCTCATCAGCGTAGCTCTGTCTCCAAGTCGTCAGCCCCTCTGCTACCCGCGATTATCGAAACCACTCCTTCACCGCCGTTTAGTTTTCCTTCCGTCTCATATAAACTCTATTTCATAACGAGAGACTGCTCCCGCTCCGTGCTCATGCTCGGGCGCATTATTATCGAGACGGCGGACATAGCTGCATACGCCACCTTCTACAGGAACTGCGACCCGACGAAGACGTGGTCCCCAGATGCAAGTTGGGAGCGTTTGCCCAGCATTCACGCGCGCGACTCCACTCCAGCTGTTATCGGTGTGAGGCACGAAGCGAGGCCGGTATCTTCGAAATTAGCGGGGGAGCGGCGAGGTTTCGTGGGAACGCAAGCAGTGACGTCACAATCGATACGCTGCCGCCAGAGAGTGCACGATGCGCTGCGTCCCTGACCACCCCCGTCGCTCTGCGCTCTGACTGTCGACCCGCTCTTTATTTTCTCTGACCTTGTCATTTCTCTGCCAGCCTCCCGCCTGCTCGCGCTTACTAGGCGGCACGCTAGCCATCCTCGGATCTCTCACGGCGTTGCTTCCCTCTGCGATTCCGCTAGCTCGCCTCGCGCCTCCACAGCGACGGGGTGCCCTCGTTTTGACAGCCCCTCTGCTGCATCCGGCCAGCAGCGCTGCCTCCTGCACGCCACGTCTGACGTCTCCCTCATGGGGAACTCTCTCTCAACAGACTTGTTTTACTGCCGCTCGCTGCGTGAATCTCTGCCGTTCAGTTGTTGGTCGGCTATTTCCATACAATCATTTCTTTCTTCGACACAAAATGCGGTCGAATCCTTGCGTAGCCCTCTACACTTGGCAGTCTCATGTGAAACTCAAGCCAGATTTGGACGATACGCTCTCCAACCACGCCTGACGCAACCGTACCGTCACTTATTGCGTCTTGCACATCGCATTTCACATCTGAATAAATATCCAGTCAAATTACTGTTTTTCCGCGCTTATCATCACTATGCTTTGGGAGATTCATTTAACGTTCCGACATCAGCAATATGTTTTCAACGTTATTCACGTGAACACGCCTACTATTGTAACATCTGAAGAAAATAACGCTCGTCATGTGAAGTACTGTATTTTTCGGACAAGGGAACTGTATGGCTTTCGTCTCCGGCGGCGGAGGAGGCCTGCCACCACAGCCAGGAGTTCCTCCTGGAGGCTCAACCGGGCCTCCAGTTGCAGTCCAAACGCCGGCCGCCACTCAGCTAGCTGCACATCAACAGTTGTCCGCTTTGGCAGGCAATCAACACTTTCTGGTAAGATTTTGCTTCCCATTCATCCTTATCGCCCACACTCTTCTTCACAAGCTTACACTGCACACTCTCTTCTCTCTAATGCCGCCACTGATCACGTGCCAAGGCCATGGAAAGATTAATAACTTCGCTGCGTTAGTGTCAAAAATCAAAGTCCTTAAATGTTTATACTGGTATATCTCATCCCATCTGCACTGCAAGAGACAAAGTTTTTGCACTAATGTTAAAGTACATATCTCTGAGTGCTTTGCAAAATTTCTTATTTGGTTAAATTTGAATTCCTCGCAAATTTGCTGCTAATGTAGATCATTCTGCAACTTTCGATTTCCTGTCTTTATATAGCTTCTCACACTGCGACGATACAGAAATTTACTTCGAGTTGTCGCTTTACAACTTCAGCTATTTTTGAGTATACGTGCATAGAAACGCGCATCATTGAACATTCATTTGTAATCACTTCTGCTCGTTTTTCGTTTTTGTATTACCGTCGGCCTATCTGTCTAAAGTTCTGTGCTCAGTCTTTGTGCACCTCTACGTTTATGAAAAAAGAACTCTTCAGATAATGTGTGAAGACAAGACTTGTTTGCTTTCTGGTCGTTTCATCTTGCTTCTCTCATGAGCAGTGCTTACTCACACGTCATCCAGTCTTGGCCTTTTGCCAACATCACAGTTTCTTTTGATGCATCTGCTTTAACGATCAGTACGCAGACGTAGTTGTTTTTTTTTCGCTGGTCGCACATCGCTACGCATTATTCTTGGTTTTTTGGATGTGTTCCAAGTATACTGTAGCGAACTGATTTGACTTTGACACCGCTGCGATTCCTTTTCGTCGATTTTCAGAGTCACTATCGCTACGATGCTGATAACATGCGCTTTTTTCTCTGAGAGACTCTCTCTTTTGCTTGATTAACAACTCTTTGAAAATAATTCTGCTAAAATTGCATGTCATCTTTGCCTCGGATCACCTGGTATCAAAGAGTAAAAGGTTTAAAATAAGTGCTTCTTGGTGGATGTGTATGGGGTGTATATGCACATTATCTGTTTCTATTCACCGAACTATGTTGTAAATGCCCACCTCACCAATAATCAATGGTTGGAGTGGCGCCAGGTTAAGGCACTTTTGTAATACTGACTATTTTTATTTGGGCGATTGTGGATAGAGTGTGCAGCGGTTGACAAGCTGGGTTCATCGATGTCCGTGCGGTGAGCGAGTGAGCGAGAAACCGCACAATCCTTTATGGACCAAAGATCATCGTCCTCCAGCTGCCTGCTTGCCTTACAACGAATGCGTATGGGATACAACATTTCTCTCAGCCAATGAATGCACTACCGACATTCATCAAAAATCGTCAACATTGTGCAGTGCCCTTTGCGATGACGCCAGAGTCACCTTTAATTCGCGTTAAAGTGGTTTCCTCTCGTCTTATTTCCCACTCGAATTCAGGTTGATTCAAAGAAATTGTAATTTTATGCCGAACTCGAGCGATCACACACATGTTTTGCACCACAACTTGTGCACGTGATAACCGGCTGCCTACCGTTGCCATGAAAAATTGTGTTGACTCTCATCTTACGCGCCATCAATGGCTTTGTAGAAGCAGAACTGACACTCAGTTATTTCCCACTGTGCTCAAGTCCATCATAGTGTCATTCACCGTCATTATGTAGTTGTACGGGTTCTGATATTTATAGAATCTTTGTTGGGATTTTGCTTAATATATAAATGGTTGGTGGGTCCGTCGGTTTCGGTGTTGAAGAGCGTATGCGGCGTCCGTACTGTTTACGACTTTTTGATCAGCGCCCAACTACGTAACAATAAGTGCATGATTCCGTCATCGCGAAGCGACACAAGCAGCCGAACGCTGCAAAAACATCGTGTCTCTCGCTTGAACTCCAACGCCTTCATCAGAGTAACAGTCGTTTGCGCGCTAGTAATCCGCTTGATCTTTAGCCTAATACGAGTGAGTATAAAACCGTTGTTGAGATGCAGCGACATTGATTTTGATAATGCCGAGGTGTAGCGTTGGCGCACAGCACTGAGATTTTGCTTGTTCGTTAACTGAGGTTGGGAAATTATATTTTTGTCTGAGTGTTAGAGGTGAAGCATGTGTGTGTAGTCGGTTGGAAGTAGAATATCGTGGGAATACTGTGAAGAACATGGAGAGAGAAACTGCGGGCGATGATTAGTTGACGAGATGCGAGCGCATGACTGGCAGTCGACTCATCTGCGATGTTCGAGCAGCGTCAGCAACAGGGGCACCGCTTGAACTCTGAGCGACACTCGCAGCGTCAATACATCTTCGACTCGGTCGAGGGCTCGATGATACGCAAACACTGGCCCAGTCGAACCACATACACACATAGGAAGAACAATTAATGAAAGTGCGGAAGCCCGTAAATAAACATCATTTCAGGACGTTTTACTCCAGCAACAACTTCAGCAACAGCAGGCCGCTGCCCAGGCTAACACGCAGAATCCATCTTCACAATTGGTATGTTCATCTGTATATTATAAATGTGCTGTTTGTGACTCTTTTATATGTTCCTTCACTAAAATTGCTGTATGGGAGGTGAGCCATTGAAAGTGTTGTTTACATCTACAGCGAAGCTGAGCTTCGGCGCAAATCCGTCACTGCCGTGCTTCTTATCGCGCTACTCTCTGCTGCTACATTTCTCACTCGATGAAGCTTTTTACATGTTAAGGTGAGCCACCTGCTGGCGACAGCGTTACTGAGCGGATCGAATCCTCTTACTGCTGTAAACCAAATGGCGAGTGGTGCATCATCTTCAACTGTAGAACCGCAAGGAATGCAGCTGTTGTCAGTGCTGCAAAATCAATTGGCTTTTGGCCAACTTCTGCCACAGTTTCAGGTATTTTTTTCCTATTATTGTCTGCACCTCTTCGCCTATTTCTAAACAATTTCAGAATGGCCAGAATCTCGGCGCTATCAATCCACTTCTGAATCCAGCGATAGCGTTGTACTATCAACAACTTTTACAACAACAGCAGCAACAACAACAGACGCTGTTGCAGCAACTTGCACAGCAGCAAATTCCTCAAGCTCAAACTGTCCAAGTTCCTCAAGCTCATGCTTTCCAGCCACCTTCTCAGGGTACTGTCCTCTTGTGTTTCACATGGTCATGTTTATGTTATGAAGAATAGTCAGGCTTAATTCGGCTAATGCAAAACACATTGCTGTTATTCTGTGTGTGCACTATTATCGCAGACGTTACTAGGGGATACCACAGAGCAGGCAACTCCTGCGAAGTGCAGGCAGCAACAAAGTGCTAATTGTTTTTTAGTATCATCTGGAAATGTGGAATCGCAGCTGAATGCACAAGAGCGGCTGATGAGCGCTTACCTGGGTGAACAACAACAGCAGACTGCTCCATTCAATATTTCATCCAGAGATCAAGAGCAGGCGCTGATGGTTAGCCTGTTTTTTTGTACTCATTAGCATTCTTATCGGCTTACATTCTTCCATCGAACAATACTTCCACTGCTAGAGAACTTATGAAGCTTCTTATAATATGCTCCTCGGTACACTGATAAGGGTCTCTTTTTAATTTTTGCTGTATGGAGCCATTTTCGAAGGAGAACGGCTGACTTGTGGGACTTGTACTTGTGATCGATTGGTGCACTTCCATTCGCTAGGACAGCGTTCGTTCATTGTTTCTGCAGCAGTGATGCCGCATTTGGGAGGAAAACAACTTTTTTTATTTTCGTTTTGTGCTGCGTGCCAGCGTTCGACGCAGACAACAAACGTGTGTTTTGGTAACAGCTGAATTAAATGAGTGTATTCATTAATCACTGCTATTTTTAAGATGAAATAACAGGAGATGCTCTTTCACAAAGACAAGAAAAATGCCTAGTACTACTGTGAAGGTCGCTGCGAAAGTGGCTATTTTTGTGACATCTACTCGACTAATAACGAACGGAGCAGCAGTTTTTTTTTAAACACATCTGATTATCTGCTAAGTTCAGAGTGGCCCAGGCAGCATGAATTATGAGAGGCACAGTCTTGAAACTCATAATCAGAGTTTCCCGCCATACTTATACAAGTCATATTTGTATATGACTTTTCGAATTTTTGCATGCATTCAGTACCCATTATTGGGGTAATGAATAGTGCGATTTTCAGAATCACCAAGTTGCCAGTGGCAGTCACTCGCAGCACGTCCAACATCATCATGACCGGACTTCCGCTGCCGCATCCAGAAACATGGCTGCTGGCGCCAGCGGCAGTGTTGACGTGGAATCCGTTGAAGAGAAGATCTCACGGCTCATCAGCGAGAACGAGGCGATCGTTCAACCGCATCAGGTGGCGACTCCTATGTGACATTTATTCGCGGTTTTTCTCCGGTAGTAAAGAACTCGAAAATGACCTTCGTGTCTCGTCTGCGAGTTTCTCGCCGTACCAGAGCCACTCATTAAATCATATTTGATGTAGTCTGTGGTAGGAGTAGTGGCAGTTTCGATAAAACAGAATAAATAGGAGGTAGTTACCAAGTAGCCAACAGTTCCAGGCTAGAAATAGGGGATTTATATTTTACTGTCATCCTTGTCTAGCTCGACAGTGTTTTTTTGCGCTTTCCTATTGTTTTCAGCAAAACTGCTCAGTAGTATCGTTATCTGTAGATCTTGGACATAGTGAGAGCATTTGGCCTTTTATTCGTCGACAAAGATATGCACGCTTGTTCCTTTTTTATCTGCTTCAAGCTGATGCTGGGTATAAATAGTTATCATTTATTGAACGATGATTTTTTTAAATTTGCAAAATGCCAGGCAGAGTGCTGGGTCGAATTTCGAGTTCTAATATGTAGTTTTCTAAAGAATAGCTTCTATTATCGTCATTGTTACTGAAATTATTAGCTCCAAAATAAGCAGCTGATGCTCAATTTCTTTTTCTTCACGCGTATAAAGGCTTCAGCGTTGAAATTTCTAACCAGCAATCTTACAAAACAACTACGAGTGCTTATTTTGCTACCATGGGACTTGGCCGATGTCTTCCCACATTTGAGAGAAATTCCCACGGTTCTTATTCTTTCCAGACGGTTGCCGCTGGGTGCGTTAGGTATTTTTTGTAAATCTATCTACAAGGGATTTCTAATTTTCTGTTCATTTAATCAACTAGTCTTCAAGATATGGTGTCTTAATTCTTTTCGCACAAATTTACCGTAACGATGCTGCCAGACTTTACTGCTTTTTCGTTTGTCTTTGTTCAGCTTAGGTCTGTTGGAGCGATTTGGCTGCTGAGTTGCAAAAGCATCCCACTCCTACTGTTGTCATTACACAACAATTATTAGTAGTTTTTAGACACTCTTGAAACGAAGGCCCTACCATCGACAGGCTGGCGGTCAGTCGTCCATTGACCATGACAGCAATAGTGGCGGTGAGTACGGTGAGTGAAAACTCATCGCAAGAAATTGTTTATCCATTGTGACAGTTTGACTCATTTCCGACGAAGGCATGAGTAATGCTACAAACCTGTTTGAACATACGTCCCTTTTTACGCGAAAATGATGTTAACTTTGAGACGGCTTTGAATTTGTAGCGACGGTTTGCTCATCTTGTTTTGCACTTTGCTGTTGCTCGTTAATTCTTGAGTATAACTTGTTCTTGGACGGCGTGACTGTCATATGTTTCCATTAAGCCTTGAAACATCTGAAGATCTTTTCTTGTTTGTAGAGTAAACCAGACATGGCAAGGTTGTTTTGGTGGATAGGAAAATTGGGAAATTATTACATGCCAACTTTGAACAGTTGTGGAGTTTTTTATGTTTTACAT
>KN549888.1:70812-84878 GCA_000797555.1 Oesophagostomum dentatum | reverse complement strand
TTTTCAAATTTTTCTGTAATCGAAGCCTATCTACCAGTTTTTGAGTAATTGCAAAAGCAAACAAACCAAAACTTGATATTTTTCGAGAAATTTGCGAAAGAACTCGAGAACTCGGCACTACAACTCCGCCTCTTTTCTTGACCAACCTTGGAAGAAGCGTTCGGTTCCATTTTATTTTAGAATTCCTACAGCAGAAAGAGCTAGCATAGTTGTTTCTACAGCGCCACCATAAAACCAGTTGCGATCGTTTGCTTTTCTTGCTGAAAAATCTATTTTTAACCAACTTTACGCAAGAGTTTGCGGGTCGAAAGTTAGTCAAAATCGACCCGATATAGATCACTGCTTGGATTTTTTTTTGAAATACTCATTGAAACTTATTTGTTTTTAAAGAAAACATGCAGATGTTGTACTGTTTGAGCGAATTCTAGCCAGAAAGCTCAGAAACGAAGGTAAAATCGAAAGTTTCTTCCGTGGTCGGCCAAGAAAAGAGGCGGAGTTCCGGCCGCCGTGCTCAGCTCTTTCGCAAATTTCTCGAAAAATATCAGGATATGAGCTGTTCCCTCTTGCAGTTGTTCAGAAAGTGGTAGTTAGAATCCGATTACAGAAAAATTAGAAGCACTTATCTTTCATTTTTTTCGTGAGTGCTGAATTTAGTACTGCCTGAGATGCGTGGGACTCAGTTTTTTTTCTGTGGGCTAATTTGCTAGAGTGGTTCCTTCTCTTCCGCATACTCTTATTTACTCTATCTCTATAATGAGCTTTTGAAGATTTATTACATTATTTACGCAGTTTAGCTTGTTTCCGGAAGAAGAAATAGTCCTTTTTGAATAGTTCTTCCCAACCACGTGGATTTGGTAAAGGCCGAAGGCCGTGATTTCCGTCATCTTCTACTTCTAACTGAATACTTCCTTACCCGATGTACCTGAATAACTGGTATCTTGAACTCGAATTTGGATTTTAGGCTTTTGACATTTGCTGTTCATCGTCTACACAGTCTCAGCAAAGCCTTGTAGTTTTAAGAAAGGTTATTTGCACCTGTTGATATCTCTACAAGTTTAGGGTAAGGCCTTTTGCACCAAGTGTACCATTCATGTAGACATCTCGAAGGAAATGACTGTAAAAGTATGATTCTAGAGTGTAAGTCAGCACCAACGCTTTTAGTGAAAGTAAAACTTAGAAATCCATGGCTGAAATGCATATGGAGTGGCAGCAAAGCTCGTGTTGAGCCGCACAATTCTCATGTCTTTGTTTTTGCTTCGCTACGAGTTCCTTAGTTCACAGAGGGCTTTCAGCTAATTGTTATGCACCCGCAAGTTGTTCCGGCAATGCTCCGCATACACAGCATTGCATAAGAGTATCCTATTTTCTCGTGATCGTCAGGGTTAGTCGAAACTCCAGGATGAGATTGGCTATGGAAGTCTCGTTTAGGCCTTACAGACAATTAGGGAACATGAGAATTACATCAAATTGTAACTCTAACATCTTCAAGCTCTCTTTTCAATCGCTCTGCTGTGGTGAAAATTGAGAGGCTACTTCAAATTTTCTGAAGAAGAGATGCAGACATTTCAAGCTAACGGAACTTCACTCTTTAACAGTTTCCATAGTTATCCAGGAAATCCTGAGGTCTACTAGCGCTTGCAAGAATGTCGCTGCTGGTAGCATTATCCGGGAGTCGAAAGCATGGATCCACCAGAAATTCCTGATGATTCGTAGAATCGTCAGCAAGGAGATATCCTGTCGCAATAGCAGCCTCAGACTCGCTCCTTCTCGTCGCGCGTCCTATCAAAGGCTGAATCCGTGATTGTAGAAAACACAGCACGTCAGAGTGCAAAGGGGTAAAACACTGTCAGGCAAGAGCAAAGGAACTGCAGCTATACCCATACCATTTAAGTCGTTCAAGAATCGTTTTGTTGACTAATTCGAGATGTTTTGGTTTCGTGCGCTAAGAAATCACATTTTTATAAGTAAGAAAATAACTTTTCGTATGCTTCTTTTCCTGCGAGTTTTCCAAGCTGATGCTACGGTAGAGTTATAGAATAGCCTCTGCCCGATAGTCCTACAAAGAAGACGTATGCCCAAGCCGTTGGTGAAGGGCTGTTTTTTTTTTGAAATACTGACTCTTACAGATTTGTCTCCATAAAACATATAGCAGCTAAGGAGGTAATCTAAACATGCTAATATTCAGTTTGGCATAGCATGAACAGAAGTTGCCAAGAAAATTAAAGTCTTGAATACTTGTGATCCAGTGGCGGTCGCAGAAATTTCAAAATTTTTTCGAGGCCCCCCGCCCGCCTTAAAGGGAAAGAGAGGGGGGGGGGGGAATCAAAGAAAAATCGATTGTAAAATTTTCGAAAATATTTCTTAAAATTTTTGGAAGAAATTCGATATTTTAAATCGACAGAAAAATTATTTTTTTAAACGAACCCTTTTAAATTTTTCTTGGCCCCTAGGCCACTTTCAAAAAATTTCGGACCCACTCTTGTTAACGAAGGACAATGTGGTTGTGCCTAGGTACATCTTCGGACACAGTTATGCTAAACTGATAAACATGACATTTTGTTTGCCGTCAGAGGGACCTTCTGACAAGTCTGCAACAAAAATCCCTGGAGGAAGATAGTGCTTCGACTTTAGTTTACCGTGACAGTGTATGGGTTGTTTTTAATGAGTTCTTATTCCCAAGAGGTCCACGATTTGCACACAACTGCACAGAAGAGCAGAACGGACACTACTTCGAAGTGACTCTCCTACTAAGCTAGTGAACCCCTCATAAGCAGTCGGATATCTGTAATTCCAAATCTACGAATCGCTTTGCTTTGCGTACACACAAAGCCGCGAAAGAAGCTTTTGCCGGGACTTAGTTACTCGTCAACATCCGCTGGCTAATAGCTCATTGCGGAGTTCTCTAGCTGATTTCGCTGGATTCTCAGCTAAAGGAATCCGAGCATCAGACAGGCTTCACATAATCCTTTTAGGGGAGTAGCGTTTTCTCGACTTGCCGATCGCTGACCTCCAGCTTAGTCACCGGAGTGCTCGTTGCTCTTCTCGGGTGTACTGCTTCGTGCTTCTGTCGGCTTCGTAGCTTCGTTAAGTTTTCGTCGCCGGATCGATTCAAGCTGCGCCGGCGTCGATGGATTGGGCTGAAATGTCGCTTTAGGCATGTGGCGATGTCAGGGTTAGGATTAGCTTGCACGCCGAGCTAGAGCCATTTTTTACGCGAGTATCAATTTTCGAGAGAGACTCGAAGCGACTCACTCGTTTTCCCAGAAGGGCGCTTGTGGATCAAGCACATGACAGGCTGAAGCTTGCACAACCCCTCATCCATCTCCCCAGTGCTCCCCCTCCTCCCCCAAGTGTAGCTGAACCTCATTTTTGATGTTTATTTGGAATGCGATATGCGGGAGCTGTCCATTCCATTAGGGGGGAATCCATCAGAGTCAGCCGCCACTCCCGCTTATGGGTGTTTGAGCGGCAGTCTTTAATCTCAATGCACCCAATTCAGCAGCGCTGAACTCGAGTTCGATTAAATTCTACTCGAGTAATTGGATTTGCATGACTTGCAATTAGGCCAAATAGTGTTTTTTTTTCTGCAGGAAATCCCAAAGGGGAACTTGGAAGTCAGTTCGAATAGGAATTGCCCAGACTCAACCGCTTGAATTCGGAAAAAGCAGTTATGCTTCTAAACTGAGCTTTAGTCAGTGCTGTCTCTTCTACGTTGCAGAAGCACGGATGGAAACCTCATTCTGAAATGCACACAGTAATACATAATTGAACAACACAGAATGCTAGGTCCAGAGCGAATAACTTACTTATGTGGTATATCAAAGACGTAACTGATGGAACTTTGATGATACCTTCAGTTTATATCTTTTCCAGGAACGGGTCTCAGGTTGACATTATCGAGCACGGTTAAGTAATGGTCGACAAAATCCGGCAGATTACATAATTCTTCACTTATTGCTACAGGCCTTGTGTCTAGCATTTTTCTCCAGTTTCCATCAGAAATATACCAATGAGGCGGAGCAATTTTTTAGAGCATATTTTTAAGGGAAGCCTAAAAAGTAGAAAAGAACATAAATTTATCGTAATGGCTATTCTTTATATGAACAAGTCATCTTAAACATATAAAGTAACATCACGCGAAAGCGTAAGGATAGCTGTATACCAGTATCACCCATTCATTTAATAACGGGTATTAACTAACGTTCTCTGTAATTGCAGAACAACGTTTTCACATTGCGCCTTGGCTATTGCCAGGCTCAGAGGAAGGCAGACAGCATGAGTCGTGAGAGGGGCAGGATCTTGAAAACCGCATTCAAATTTTCCCACCAAACTTAAACCACTCACGTGTAGCAGTTTGGCAACAACTTGACACGCGACCGGTAGCCATCATTTTTCGAATAGAAGAACACAAATCGTTTGAGTTATCAAGAGGAACATAAGAAAACGAAAAATCAACACAGTGAAGGAAAAACCTTGGTTAAGAGTCGCGGATCGCGGAGACTATTTCTATGCTAATAATAGGATAGGCTGTTCAGTGCTTGCCGTCTGCTTGCTATCTAGTTTTTAGGAAATGGTATCTTTTTCTTACCTTTGCAGAATCCGAAGCGGATCCTGCCTTAAGGATACTTTGCAACCAACTTTAGCACTGAAAATGAGAATTCTAAACGAATCTCCTCTGGTTGCATTATAGAATGCCATGGTGTAAAATGCAAAACGTTTCTGTTTGAAAATTTCATGAAATATTCCCTCATCCCTCTTCAATGACGAATTTTTAGTATTAGATTAGTGGGAAATTTTATATTTCAGTATTCATTTTCCAGCCCTTGCTGAGCCTTGATATATACCAAAGTTGAGTTTTCCATGCCATCAAAGGGACGCCTTCATGTCACCTTTCCGCCACCGTCATTACCAGGAGAGATAGTTATTTCCAGTTTGATTAAGATGTAAATGCAACGTGTAATCTTTGGGTGTCAGAGAAACACTAAGTTTAGAAGATCTAACATTGAGAATCCTCATCATAGGTTTGGCCGCGTGTTGTGGATAAAGTCTAAACCACGTGAAACCGTGTATTGCACGTATTTCGAAAAGTTATGATGTCCTTTTAGGGCTTTCAGTGTTAGACGCACCCTGCCTTCTATTCTTCGCGTGAGTACATAGGTGGTTTGAAATGTTAGTACTTGCGCCACGTCGGACATCTGGGCTATTCATTGTTTCTAAGAAGTACTTTCGCATATCGAAGTTGAGCTGAGAAAACCAAAAAAAGCAGCCAGTTCATTTGCGGGGGCTGGTAAGCAGCAAGTGTGATAGGGAGCAATAAACTTGAACCAACTGCAAAACAGGCTACTTACTGCATTGAAGATGAACAACGCAACACTTTATTTTGTTTACTGTTATATTTCCATAGTGCTTTAGAATTACACTTCCAAGCTGAATTTTATTTTTGTTTTGAGCACGCGTTCAAGAAAGTAATATGCTTTTTACTAAAATTTGGTTTGAAGTCAAGAGTTTAACTCCTCCATTCCATCGAATTCTTCTATCATCGAAAATTTTCGATTTTGCCGTACCTACGAGGTTTCGCTCCTTCATTCCGTACCAAAATTGAAGATACCCAACCTAGTTTGGTTCTTCCCTGCGGCTCCTGTTTTGGCACCTGAAACACATTTTAAAGCTGTCATGGAGGACATTCTTCTAAACGTAAGATTTCAGTAACTGGTTCGGCAAGCGCTTCTTAACTGGCTTTTGCTTATTTATCTGTTTGTTTATTTATTTACTTATTTACTTGGTTATTTATTTATTATGTGCACTACAGTTATGGAAGATATTAAAAGACAAATTCAGTGGCGCCAGGAGGAAAATAAAAGTACACAATGAAAAAAGTTTAGTGTAAAAATATTCATGATATTGAAACAGCGCCATATAGGTACAGAATTACTCGTTCGGCTATTGTTAACATATATTAGTTTAGATCAAGAATGGATTTAGATTTGGAAATAGTTTGCATAGCGCTGAAATGATTTTCCTCAGTTCTCAGTTCCTCATGCAAGACCAAATCCTGCTAGTAGTTTGGCTCTTCTTTGCTTACTTCTTCATTAAACATTTAGGACTTATCCTGTGGATTTTTTCTCAATATGTCCATGTCTTTTCGTTAAATATTCTGTTCCACAAAAATGGGAGTAGAAATAAATGGTTAGGGGCTTAGTTTCATATTTCTTAAGAAGAAGTTCTAGTTATTTGAGTTTCGTCGGTTTTGTAAGTATGGAGAAAACTGAGAATGCCCATGGCAATTTTTGGAATGTCCAAGTAGGGGAGGCGATTAAATTGCGCAAGCACAGAAAGAAGTAAACAAATTCCTTTCTAGAATTTCCCATGGAGAGGTAAATGGGAGGGCACCCTTTAAGGAAACGAGCGAAATCTCGTGACACGAATTTTTGCAGTGCTTTGGAAAGGGACCCTGCAAAACTGATTCTCAGCTCCATTTCTATTATTCTAAAAGCATTTCTTCCCGGCTCGAACGCGGGTAAACAGCAGAAACCAATCTTATTGCCTAGTAATTGCTGCTTCCATAATGGAAGCTTTGGGCATAATTCATCTGCATAGCAAACCAGGTTGTTTTGGGTGTAATTGCAGAAGCAATTTCAGTTTTTGCAAGGCACGCAACAATACGTTATGTTCTCTTCTCTTCATGAGTAGAATGCCAGACATACCAATGAAAGGGCACTGAAGTGCCTGGAAATGTGCTAAATCTGCTACTTGGCATTTCCTAACTTGACTTCTGGCTTCAAGCTATTTTTGATGGTTTACCTACGAGCAGAGCCTCATCACCAAGCAGGTAACAATAGTGCCCTCATCAGCGACGAGAAAAAAAACAATAGGAAATGAGTGCAAACGCACATTTCCCTAGGAAGCAAAAACGGAAGCGTCGGCTCAGAACGTAATTAGCTCGAACGTAAGCTGTTCAGATGAATAGGTGAGAGGCATTTACAGCTGTCAATTCTGCTTGCCTCGAAGGCCTTTTGGTTTAGCTATTGTGTAATTTTGTACTAAAGCTGTGGGGGATGCACTATTATGATTCCCATATAAAACCTGCTCATAAAAAACCCTCATTAGTATAAGTACGTTTCGGTTATAAACCAGGAAATAATAATCCTCATTTTTCAACCTGCTATGAACAAGCTTCTTCATTTATGAATAGAAAAGCGAATAATAGAAGGGACGCTTCTTAGAAGGAATTTATTAGGGAAATTTAATAGGAGACCTTTTCATAAGAAGTGTATTAGAACCAAAGTAATAGCTATAATATTTTCTGAGATTCTGCCATGATTAAACCATACGGTGACTCTGATCATGAAAAAATTCAAAAAGCAGAAGTAAAATTGCTTGAAAGAATCGAAAAAATTAATTTCAAAATATTGAGCAAGCCAAAAGAAACGGAAATTTCCAATATTTTCCACCGTTAGACGATATTCTTGGCGGATTGCAATGCACTATTCTGCCACCCGGAATCAATCAAGCAGTTCACCGCAACTCATTGGCTGAAAATTTTTTGACCGCCAGTACCTCCAGAGCACTCAAACATTAGCCCAAAATGAGAAGCATGCTAAAAACGCCATGTAACTAGTTTCTACTTAACTATAAATTGAATCTGACACTGTTCTTGTCCCAAGGCTTGGACTAGACCCGCAGTATGACTTCTTTGATGCCGCCGAGCATCCTACATACAATCCTTCTAATCTAGTTTAGTACAATTCCTTGTCGCACCGAAAATATATGGATTTCCTGGCAAAGAAACTCCTAACCAGATTCGGTTCCTCGGTCAAAATATGGGCTTTTCAAAATTTTGCGAAATTTCTCCTATGTCATGCGGATTGGTGCGCGGAGATGTGAATATGTCATACCCGGAACATCAGAGTGAGGTGAGACTTTGCCTATCAGGCACCGGACCTGAAAATATGGCCCCAACAACTTGCTGCTACTAAGTGTTTTGTTTTCGTTTCGTTTGCTTTATATTAGTAAAATAATAATGAGTGAAATGAGAGTTTTCTGAACTTCACCCGGAAGCGGAAATATTGGTAAAAGATATTTATTTGATGAACTGCCTCGCTATTGTTCAAACCGAGTTTTGCGAGCAACGAAATTTTGCTTTGCTTCACGTCAACTGAAAATTCCTGTGATTTATTGATGGATGTAAGGCAAAGCGCTTTATCGTGAATTTTCTAACTGTATATTTGACAGGAAGGCCTTGTATCTAGTAAAACGCTAAGGACATCTACTCTTTAGAGTATCCTAGGCAATTTTTGATGTCTAATTAAAGTTCCGGTTTCCCTTTTCACAGCGCCTTACTTTCATTGGTTTTTCATAATGCTTTGGAATATATTTCCTACGCTTAATACCTACATTGTCATAGCTAATAAAATCCTTCATGCATATAGAAAATGAAGAAAACTGGGTAATTGGGTACGGGTAATTGAACTCTTGTTTACAAATGGTAAGGAATTTCCGTCACGCTATTTTTTGTACTCACATGATTGGCACAATAATTCTATGGCCCATTTACCAGTGAACGTTACAGTAGTAAGGATAAAACCTGCAATCTTCACATCATTTTCTCAGCTGCAAGGAAATAACTCATCATTGTCGCATATCCCCTTACGTGACGCAAATCTAGGAGCTATATTCCGCTACCTCCTATAATTCTTGCTCAAAATGGCCCTACCTCACTATTTCTGCAAGCTATTTTCGCAGTCTTGGTTCTGTAGCCGTATTACCATCTAAGACGCGCATACCTACGTTCTCGATGTCAGATTAGGAGATCATACCTCGGATGAGGAAATCGCTGAGTAGTTTATCTGCTTCCGAATCAATCCGCTCCTATTAGCCTTTACGAAGCCAGTAAGCGCGGCAGTGCCAAAACAAGGGCTATAAGCTAGGGAAGAGTCTTGGTAGCATAGAAAGATAGCATAAATTTCGTGCGATCATAGTCTTGGTGCTCAAGAGCTTCACATTAATTGCTTCCTTTAAATTTCAGCTTTTTAAAGGTCCTATTTTCCCCCCTCCCCCCGCTCTATATTATTGCAAGCAAGAAATTTATTAATAAGAATTTATTTGTTAAAAAGCACTCTGCGCTGCGAAACAAAAAAAAATTTGTCAACACATAGCTGACACAGTTGTTGTCTATGTCGCACTTCCTTTCTTAGCATGTTCCCTATAGTGCCATAGAAAATTTATATTTAAAATAAACTCCAGGTTCTCCTCTCTTGGGACATGTATATATACATATATTGGATGTAGTGTTCTTGTGCCTTGTAGGCCTTCTAGTAAAAGGCCAAATGAGGCCAAGTTCCTATCTACCTTGAAACATAACAGCAAATATATTATTTTTGCAATAGTTTGAAACACGCTGAATACTTCGCTTGAAGGTTCACCTAGCTATGTCTAAACAGACCAGGCTATTTTCCTAAAGCAACAGAAATCCTTTCGAATTAAAAGATAAGCTTGCAGTCCTTTGTTTCGAAACTGCTTATATTTGCAGACGAAATTCAAAGATTAAATTACGTTAGCAGTCAAATTGGCCGATGGAAACGTATTCGAAGAGCAATTGTTATATAAACTTGACTAGCATTGGGTAGATTTTGGCTATTACCTTGACAAAAAGCCCTCTTGAAGAAGGCGAATGATAGTGTACGTAATTGTTAAGGAAGAGTGAATAATTTTACACTTTTATTTTAAAGTCTCTGAAGCTAGAAAACGCCAAAGCTTTTATGGCTAAAGGGAGTTCAGGGAGCTCTTTAGCACCGTTACATATGTAGATTTTGGAAAATGGAGGTTTTTGGTTATGTAGATTCATGGAAAATGGAGCACCATGTTCACGGCTTTTGCTTCTGAAAGCTTCATGAAGGAGTCTACCTTCTTCGCTCCTTCACCTTCAAACCTATCCTATCGCCGCCAAGCATACTTTCAATGGTAAAAACACATATTTCGTGAGAGTTAAAGAAAAACAGCCACCTGCACTGCCTTTGTAAACTTTGCTGAACAAACTCCGAGCCCTTTGCAGCAAGGGCCATTTCTAATGAAGCCGCTGTATACACACTGACCGTAATGTTGTTTCTTATGCTTTCACCAACTAAGGATTTCTTATGTAGCAGCTTTACAAAGCAGTTTTCGAGATAAGACTTCAATATACAGCAGGCAAGTAGTGGGAGCGTCTTTTCTGGAGTGTGCGCCCTTGAAAACAAGCAAATTCTGCAAAACAATGAAATTAGATGTTCTCGTTATTTGCTTGCTTCTCTTCTGGCCCACTGGTCCAGCTGTAAATGAATTGAGTGGGATAGAGCTAGCATAAACAAACCGCTGGAAAGGTTTTTTGGACGGTGCTGCAGAGCTCATTAGGTGGGTTTGCCTCGTTATTCTTCATTGGTTCATTTTAGTCTAACCAACCGTTCATGCAAAAATTCTCCTCAGTACAGCAGACATTGGTCGAAGGTTTTCCAATATCAAGGGACTCTAAAATTTTTTTAGAAAAATGAATGAATTGTCTCCTAAAGAACAGTTTGTTTATCTAAACATATTTCGCATAGTTAGTTCATGTTTATCTGAAAAGATTTTCTGGCCAGCACGTTGTTTAGAAACACCTCATTGAAGAAACCACTGGAGCTTCGTTTTTCAAGGATGCATTGTAAAATAATAAGCACTCAGGTAGAACATACTGTAGCGGATAAAGGTTTATCAGTTTTTCCTCTTGAGCATTTGTTCCATTTTCCCATTTTTTCTCTATATCTAGTGGTAATCGAGAAACACTTGAGAAACAAACTCTGCTCAAAAACAGTGAAAGCTGCACAAAAAGCAAAACATTGTGAATATATAATATTAAAAGCAGTTCTGTTGAAAGCTCTGCACTTTTTGACAAATCATAACGAGTTTAAAACTTTAAAAAATAGAAGTAGCGGGATTTGCACCATTTTCAAAACTATTATGTATCAGAAATCAACTCACCGACGCTTTTATTTGTAAGTCAATGGTCTCTTCACTTACTCTTGCGTCAATCTTTTATAAGTCCTTAGGAATGACTCGAAATTTCGAGCAATGTCTTTGATTTCAGCACCTGCATTTTTCCACCAGGCTCATTTTATAGGTTTTCTGACGGGTACTAGTCAGGGCTTTGCCATGGTTTATGCAGAATATTAGCTTTTTCAACTTTATGGAGCTTCGGACATGTAAGGGTTAGCCGTCTAGATCACTGCCTTGCTGGAAGACACTGGAATTGGTACTGGAACCGCTAAACTTTTGGCCGTCACTCTATGGGTAGAACTTGCACTTCGCGGACAACGCTACCTTTTTCTCCTCTCTTTGTGCCATTGACTGGACCAGAACTTCTTATGAATTTAACTGAGCGATTGCAAAATCATGGACGTTTTTCAAGCCTTCAGTATTCATACTTTTAGATTATATTCTAGTAACTATTAAAGAATCAGAGTAGACAAAGCTCGCTACTAGAGAACTAGGGAGTGCACACAAAAGCATATCTGAATATAATTAAGTTTCCTAGCAATTCGAAGCTTTCGCGAGTTGTAACGAGCGAAATTTCAGTTTGTGGACAACACTCATATTCTGAATTAGTACACTTTCTACCATATATATTGAAATAAACATCCAAGAGGCAATTTCCTTGTTCACTAATTTCCTCACCATGAGAAAATGCTACTTCTTTAGTGTCGTGTTTCATTTCTAATGCAGTGGTTGTAAAAATAGCGTCTACTAGATTATCCTTCTAGGCGACCATACATCATATCATATATGCATTAAATTCAGTGAGGCGAGAAATTGATGGCGCAGTTCGCTTCAGCTTCACTAGGACGCTGAACACTCACGAGATAATTTATACGATAGGTAGTTACTGATTATAGGATCGATTTTTGACAATGAGCCGTTGAAATGTCGCTTAGCAGACCCTATGCGATCTCATAATAACGGATTTTTTTGAATTTGATAGGAGGTAAATCTAGAAAATACCCATTGCCTTATATACCTACTTATCTATGTGCTTATACTGGTCGAGATCACTGCTGTGCGGTGACAGTGCTTTATCACCTTGCCTGTTGGAATTACCTAGAAGAGAATAATAACTCCGACATTTAACAATACTGCCTGATGGATTCTTATCTTGCGTGCTTTTAAATGACATGCTGAGAAATGTAGCTGAACTTTGTAAAGGCAAATGTTGGGATTAAGGAGTTTCCTTGTAACTGCATGTAAATATATGCACTCACTAATCATCACAACGACTTTCTACGATAATGTAAAGGGCGATACCCTCGATTCCCCGTCCGCAGTTGGTTCCACTTCAAAAAATACTCCAGATTTGATGTAGGGAGATCATATGCAAAAAGCAAATGGGTGTGACATTCAACCCTCAGGGAGGCTGAGTAGGACCATTCTTCCTAAACTGGTCCAAGTCTCCATCTAGAATCAATGCAAGTTCAAATTGAATATGGACGAGATACCTAGTAATCGTGTTTGAAAACGGCAGAACTCCGTCCGGGTCAAAAATTCTTGCATTCAAGCATGGCATAAGAGCCACAGGGAATTCTTGTGCAATAAAAATGTCTTACACAGCGGAACATTGAAAATTTTGTATATAAACTCACCTTGACCGCAAACAATTTGACCAGATTTTTGACAACTTGCACTTAGCAGGAGTTCCTGGTTGCCCTGAGCATAAGGACGAGTAGATCTTGTGGAGAAATGCTCCACAAAGCATCTTTTTCCAGCTTTACCTCATTTTGTTCATTCTTTTCTTCGGAAATCAGCGACTTCACAGCAGACTGGACTTTTTAGCACATTACTCAACGTTTCAGCTTATCAAAGCTGTCTCGTTTTTACGCGAATTCATTGCAGCTTTTTCTTAGTTGTAAGAAAAAGCCGTTGACAACCTGACGACTAAATGTCGCCTTTGTATGTGACACTTTAGGTTATTGGGAGTTAATGTTCAGAGATCTGACAGCGGGACGAAATAGCCCTTGGGGCTTTTCCTGCTTCCAGATTAGCGCTTGCTTGAAGTTATTTGATTATATGGAAGTCTAAATTAGGTTTCTGAATGTGATTTCTGATGAGGCTGGGAGGGAAGGAAGTGAGGGCCTCTATTTCGAAAAGAAAAAAAGTAGTCACGAGCTACTGCTTATTCAGGAGGGCTTAACTGTAATTCTAATTGTGTGTCCACAGTTTAGGACAACTGGATTCCATCTGTACACAAACTGTTTCATTCAGATTCAATATTCGATTCTAATGTGTTCGATTTTTTCGAAAAGATTCTCTGTTAGATTAAGTTTCAACTTTCGTACACGCTTCTCATACTTCTTTATGAGAGATTTGATCTGTCGCCTACACGTGCACAGATTCTTACCCTCGTTAGCTCAGCAATAGTAATTTCAGTGTTACTAATAAGTAAGTAGCCAGTCCGAAGCGACTACTAAATGCGCTCAGGCGCAATGGGCAAAACAATCGCTGATGGCTCTCCACCGCTTGCTATACACTACCG
Organism: Oesophagostomum dentatum; assembly: GCA_000797555.1. NCBI lineage: Eukaryota > Metazoa > Nematoda > Chromadorea > Rhabditida > Strongylidae > Oesophagostomum > Oesophagostomum dentatum. The sequence continues at coordinate 71,347 of KN549888.1, read as the reverse complement.
CTGACCATAATGAGTTTTCGTCAGAAAACAAATTGAGAGAAAGCCCTTTCGACGGCATATAATCCGGCACTCGAGGGAGGGAGGAGAGGAATCGGGAAAAAGTCGGAGTTGTTTTGCAGGTCTTCTCTTCTAACACAGAGGGAGCTTTTCCTAGAAGCAGTTAAAGTAGCAGCAGAAGGCAGTAAAACCCTTTGAGTGTTCTGGGACAGCCTCGAGTGGAAAACTTCTCAAGTGGCTTTCTTATTGAAGTTTTTATGCTAAGGCTGCCGGCCTGAATTGGCTTTAGTGCAAAAATTAAAAAGTTTGAGAGACAGCGAGCCACGCTTAGAGATCTGACTTTTATTTAAGCTGAAGCAAGAGAAAGTACCTGAAACAGTCCTCTAGAAAATTGTGCTAATTTCCTTACTTTCAGAGCGGAAAAGTCCTATCATCGAAAGGTTCGAGTCTCAAGGCACATGGTGAGAGTTTCTGCTTATTTTTTTAATCTATTTCAGTTTTTTCAACTTTTTTCAAAGATGCTGATAATGAGTGGCGT
>KN549887.1:12215-27290 GCA_000797555.1 Oesophagostomum dentatum | reverse complement strand
TGTGAATAACACACTTTCCAAAATCTCAGCGACAAACTGCACTGAATAAAATAAAACTACTAACCTGTTCTCTAACACAGTTTGAGGGAGGCAACGCCCGCCGGAGGCGACGTCTTCTGCAAAGCAGACGTTTAAGAAATCAGGAAGCAAATTAAAATCTGCTACACTGCATGCAGAATTTGTGAAAAAAAAACTACCAATAGGTCTTTATTGTTTTTGCGCTATTCAAAGTGACCTTTAAGATCATTTTAGCCCATTCACCTTCAGCGCTGAAGGACGCCCGTAATTAGAGAATGAACTCATCCACTGAATAGAACCGGGAAAGAATTTGGAAAAGAAAATCACAAAAAACAGATGAATGTTTAGCGGCAGTCATCGATGTTAATTTGAAAGATAAATCATGAGAGAAACCGGATGTCAAAAAATAATAGCAGTTCTTTTAAGGAAAAAATACACTTACTTAGAGTCATCCTGTTCTCGTGCAATCACGGCATGTATCCTCTGGTGGGTTATTCGAAGCAACTCGTCGTCGTCATCGGTTGTGCGACGGTGCCGAACCTGCTCCAAATTCAGGGAGGCTAACAGCCCAATAATGGACTGTTCAACATCGATAAACTGAATTTTTAAAAAGATTAAAATATGCTCCTGAAAAGCCTCCATACAAAAGAGGAGATAAGGACTCACTTCTTCTTCGTAGTATCCAACTCCTGCAGATGAAGACGCCATCTGCTCCGGATTGCTGTCGTCCAATTCATCGTCGCTCATTGCGACGAAAGGAGCAGGATGGACTTCTGAAAAACCTCATCTACTTTTCAACTTGACGTAACTTCGCGTATTGGAGCATGTAAGAGCATGCCAAGTCGTTTACAGTGCCTGTCAATTCACTAGAGGAAAAAAATCTGGAAAGAGATCTAAAAACTCGAAGCCAAAATGGGCTGATGCTGCCAACGGGAAACAACACATACAATGGAACCCGAAAGTTTGAAGCCAGTCTCCGGTATCAACACAATTTCACTCTCCACGAGCATTAAAACGTGTATATATACTAACTCGAAGACTCAAAGAAATCTCGCCTTTAGAAAACAGACTCGTAAGGTGGGGGAAAATCGTCGGTAGGGAACGAAGAATCAAAGAATACAACAGGGTACAAACTGTCAGCCAAAATCTATTCTGAACATCTTCACAACGGCGACAGCATTGGTACGTGATGCGTTTACAACTCATTCAGAGTACATCTAGTGTGCAGATTAACAACAATCTCAGAAAAGATTGTTCTGACCTTGAGAACCTTCACTTTATGTTTTCAAAGTTTAGGCTGCAAAAACAGTTACTGATGCCGGAATTCTGGTGAATGTACAAGCCCTGTCGATTGTATCGCCACCTTAAATCAAGTGCAGACACACGAATTCGAACATGCGCGTGCAGGCTAATGCTTGTGTTTATGCATGATAAGCGTGGATTGGGCTGAATTATAACCTCTTCTTGCTGTGAATCACAGTGTATGCACATACATTAGGAATTCCGCACTACCATGCACATACATTAGAAATTCTGTATCTATATTAGACATAAGGATACATTTGTCGGAACTGATCAAAGCCTGTTTCTTCTCGAAAGTAGGACTACTTTCTCATGCTTCTGCTTCATGGCTGCATAAGAAGAAAGCAAGCATAATGTTTGTTCAAGGGTTCCCCTATCCACGAACTTTCGCGTGAAGTTTAGCTAATTAGAATTTAAAATTTTAAGTTGTAAATGCTAAGCTGGCTTCTGATTTGGACACAGAACATAGTCAGATAGCATTAGCAGGGCTAATTTCCTACGGTAGCCAAGTCGATTTCCGTCAAAACGCAAATTTTGTTATGATCGACGCATTGCCTGCAATCGCAGTTGTGCGTACCTCCACGCAGTATGTCCAGTTCCACTCAAGAGCATATCAGAAGACAGTCTAATCAGATCTTGCTGCTCTGTAGTTTCCAAGAAAAGCTGACCCTAAATTCGAGAAGATGACCTTGGCGTGGTGAAATCGCGAAACGCGCGACCTTTCGTTGCGGTTGTGGGCTCGCGAAAGAGCGAGAGCCGCCTGCATTCTCACTTTCCCCGCGTTGCCGACGCGTATGTACCCCCTCGACTTTCGCTCCTTGGAACAAGCCACCGCTCAGCTGATTACCGTCTATGAAGCTCTTTACAATTCCAACAACAACCTAACTACCACCCAGACAACAACCCTGTCCAAAGGCCTAGCTGCTGCATCCACTCAAGTGATTCGGCCAACGCCTGTTCGTCCGACTTTGGCAGCAGCAAAGAACGAAAACCCTCTAGACCTATCTGCTCAGAATCGCCAAACTGTTATTCATAATGGCAGCCAATCGCAAAAGACGACCAACGCTTCGCAGTCTCTACTGCCCACTTGCACCGAAGGGAACATAAATCCAGATTGGATTGCTCTGAAACTCGCAGCATCTGCGGGCAGCAACAGGATGTCCTATCCGAGAGAATTCAAGCTCATGGTTATCGACTACTATCATAGCAACGGACAGAACAAGTACCGTACCTGCAAGGAGTTTCAAATCACAAAGTCTATGCTCAACGGATGGCTGTCGAAGGTGAGGCGACATCTTTCGAGAATATTCATTAAAGCGTTTCACAATATGAATGTTTCTTTTCCATTAAACAATGAAATTTTGAGTTTTTTGGAGGGTAGTTGCTGCGAGGGAGGTCCACACCACTTGCTTTTACTCTCCGAAGAATTCATTCTGTACGTTAACGAAGAATTCCTTTGAACAAACCCTACCCTTCATAGTTGTTCCTATTACCAGACAAGAAACAACAGTTTTTCTTTTTTTCTCAAGAAGAAGGAAATGGAGAAAGGATCTGAGTGAGCTTGGCTTCTATAGATGTAAAACTCTAACACTTACTGTTTAATACTAAACTAACAGTGCCAGCGTATAACTATGTTATTTAAAACCTTCATTACAACTAGGTAAATGGTAAAACGACTATCTAATTGTAAAAGCACGTGGGACGAAATTTAAAAAAAAAATCAGTGAGCTATCCAATAGGAAAACTTACTTACTAGAAAGCTAAAGTTTGCAGCATATTTTCGGAACTAAGACGGTGAAAATAAATGAGCCGCGAACACTAGATGCAGCATTGCAGCGCTATTTTGCAAAGTGATATAAAAAGGGGAGAAGAGAGCATACATTTTGACTCATACCGCCCTCCAGTAAGAACTTCGAACGCCATTCTTGTTGGAATTTAGCTCCTACATTCAAAAATCTGTAGAGATCACTTCACGTTTTTAGATAGGCGCTCAGCGTCTCGATGATATGAGAGAAGTCGAAATTGTTCTACCTAAAGAAAAAAAAACTCCATCTACTTCTTTGATGAAAAATTTTTCCAGTGTCAAATGAAAAGCTGCTTCCCAAATATGCACGAGCTAGTAGCGTAGTGAAAAATGAATGGCATTAATGTAATCCAAATAAATCGTCGCCCTGTGAAAATATTATTGCAGGATAGGAGTAAGTAATGAGAAATCGCAAGGAAATTGTCAGCATTCAAATATGGCACTTTCTTACATTAGAAGTGGAAAAATGGAGAACTTTAACACCTCACCGACGAGCTATCAGAAGGTTTTCATCTCCATAAAGAAATTCCACAGTTGTATTGAACAAGTGTTAAAACGCTTAATCATTGAAGTACCTATATTCATCTCGCTTTCAACTGTATCCCTATAATATTCACAAATCAAATACGTTTGTTACCGACATTTTGCTAACCTCTGCTTTCCTCCCAACATCAGTAAAAACGATGAAAGTGAGCCCTGCACCTATATTAAAAAGCAGCGGATCAATTCCAAAGAAAGTGGTGTGCGATTATCTCTGGTCAGCAAAATATAGTGAAAAAGAATTTAAAACAAGCAAACCTTCCCAGCTAATGTCTATGCTTTCAGATTGAGAAAATTCGTGAATCACGGCCTGGCTCGCTCAAATCTGGCAGAAGCGGTCGACGACCTCAATTTCCGGATATTGAAAAACAGTTGTTTTCGTTGTACTGTCAAAGGCTGGAAACGGGGAACAAAGTAGGAAATCGCTGGCTGCGCGAGCGAGCTCGAGAACTTGCCGGGGACGTCAACACGCCCTGCCAGTTTTCAGAACGGTGGTTGAGCAACTTCAAGAAGCGTTTTCATATTAATGTACTCCGTGAAAATGACTCTACTATAGATCTGCAGTCAACTCACTCAACTAACAACGAGAAGCAGACATTTTCCGATAGCGAAGTGGAAACATCTGTCGACCACTTTGATGCAGATAGCGGAATTCACCAGGATATTGTCGCTGAAATTGTGAATCAACCGGGGCAGCTTCCCATTCAGGCTTTCTATGACAAATTTCCTTGGCTTTGCAAGAAAGGAGTACAGGTCGAGCCCGGTCGACGAGGGCGAAAAGTGCAGTTCCCAGATGTAGAGCGAGTGCTGTACGAGCGGCTTATAGAGAAGCAAAAGAGCGGTGAGCGGGTCTCTAATCGCTGGCTGCAAGATCAGGCCCGCGATCTGGCTACCGAGCTGTGCCCAGGTATTTTAGAAGAAGCCGTCAAGTCGTCACGATGTCTCTTTTCCGAACACTGGCTTCACAACTTCAAGAAACGCTATGGAATTAGTCTCAAGTACAAAACGACCGCACTAGTGGAAAATCAAGAAAGTCCATCAACGTCGACACAAGTTTCACCTACTCCTTCAACGGAGAACACTGATACAGATCTGACTGTACTTCAGCTGCATACCTGGCTAATGAACCAATGCTATCCACCACCACTTTGGTCATCTGCCAACTCAGGACCTTATATATTTCCATGATACTCACATCGGTACCATAGTTCGGGTTATACTAGACAATAACTGGCTGCAAATGTAATATTACCGGTAAAACAATCCTGTGATTTGTGCAAGATAGTCTGTGATGACGTTGCAATAGATCAGTAAATTTGAGAATAAATATTGCGGGTGTTCTGAGTTCTCTTGCTTCTCTCATAAAATAAAATGTCTTATAAAATTGTTCTTATTGCATATAATACAGAAAGTTACTTTGGTAATCAGGCTTTTGCTCGAGATAATATATCGATGAAGCAGTTTCTTTTCTTCAGATTTGTGAGTTCTTTTTTCCAAACGTTGTCAGGGGATGTCATTCAGGCTGACTATTATAAAAACCATAATACGAATATTCAAAAAAAAAAAAACTGGAAAATCGAATATATTCAAGAACTCGGATAAATGGAAAGCGCATAGAGCTGTGCTGTTACGATAACTGCTTCAGTATCTCTCGACTATAACCCTATACGAGAACCTTATCATGCAAAACAAGCGTGATATTCGTGATCAAGTAACAGTAATATACAAGTTCAGCGGTAACTCCGGGTAGATTGATTCTTCGGCTAAATTTAGCCGTAACCCTAGGGAAAGTTGTTATCATGCGGACTGAGTGCGATTTTCGGAATCACGACCTGGAATACCTAACCCACCTATATGAATTTTCAGCCAGAAAAAGATTTTCCAGCTCTGGAGCCCCGAAAGTAGAACAGTGCCCGAAAACCTCAATGTTTGTCTTCCGCCTCTAGTTGCTGAATGATAAATTTTCCGTTTCGAGAGTTCCTTCAGTTACCAAATTTGGCCGAAAAGTAGTCCAACTCACAATGCGTAAACTAGCTAACTCGCTGTATCCTCACAACTAAGACTACTGTCGAACGTATAGGTTTGCCTTCTGGAAACCAGTCTGTCTCTATGTTACATGTAATACAATCGGGCCGGCGCTATATACTACAGAACGGTGAGCAATCTGAAGGGAACCACGGTCGTTTAATTTATTTAAGCCCAAGCGTGTCGTGTGCAACCTACTGGCGATGATAAGTTGCATACATCGTAGAAATTTCTACAAAAATCAGTATACTTTTAGCAAAAAGCTTTTTCTTTCGAGAAATCGTTGAATTAATAATTACACGGCACTGCCTACTTACCATTATATAACTGAGGAAGCTTCCTCCTCACACAACGCACACTCTACCAGAGCAAAATCTCAGCATTCGCTCGCACTTCTACCAAAGGAGTAAAAGCAACAACGATTTTTATTGTTATGGTCGATTAGGTGGCCAAGAATATGGAATTAATGAGGTATACAGCGTGGAAGAAGTAGGATCCTAGGAGGTCGCGTTTCGAGTCTCTGAATCAATATAAAGGAATGATCACCAAAAAGATTTGTAATTACTCGGAAGCCCAATGAGCGAATGGGGTGAATCACCTCCTTTGCCACTATTTCATTTCAGCAGAGATGGAGAAAGAGCTAGAATGAAGATGCGGCATTCTATCTATAGGAGCATCAATGTCTGCACACTCAAACATATTCGGAAATCAGTGGCGGTTTTGGAAGCGGCTTGCAGCGCAGCAGAAGATTTGACTTGATAATGAGTCATTTCTAAAAATAATTTTTATTAAAAATTCGAAATACTGGCTTCTACTAGGTGGATGCATAAATTCGCATGTTTTTTCAGGCATAAATTCGTATGTTTTTTTCCTCAGTAGGAAAAAAAAATTAAGTTGGGATAACAGAAGCTGCACCATTTGATAGCATTAGCCCTTCTTTACTTCTCCTAACCATAGAGCGAGGCGATTCCACTTCCTGGCTGTACATGTGGCGCCAAAATTCCGCGAAATTGAATACTGTCCTATTTCACAAACTTCTCTACCTTTGTTACCTGAACTGGTTCAAAACGCTCATGCCCCTAATGCTTGCGTGATTAAAACCTTGTTGTACCGGCTTGTTTTGCCATCAATGGATTAGCTAGAACCAGACATATTCGTGTTTTTCTGTGCGGTTTTTTTTCTTCCTCAAAAATATCAGAGCCATAGTGGTCACCTCTGTTTCTGCGTTTGTGGCATCTTTGAAAAAAAAAGATGAGTTTAAAATATGATATCCTTTTTCTTAGCACGCAAAGAGCAAGGGGCCGGAGATTCAACAGAAAAGACAAGAGCTACTTATCGGTGTACTTTATTCTGACAGCAACTGGTCATGAGGTTTGAGGGCACGGCTGTTGTAAAAAACTGCATGAATTTATGACCAAAGTAGTAATTTTAGATTTTTAAAGAAATACTTTTTAAAGCTTTGCAGTAGGCTTACTTTGGCACCCCTTTTGTCCTCAGAGGAAGCACCACTTTCCCTAACAATTCTCCCGCGACCGCGACTACACGTACGGAGTTTTTTTTTGTTGGAGAAAATAGATTTTCGAAAAATTTATCTCAAGAACCGTTTTTTGAATAGCCGAAAATCTTCCATTAAGTTCACGAATACACGCTGCGGCTATCAGTTCAGAAAAAGCCTACTAGATCTATCTGGCAGAGGTATGTACTCTTCTCAACTGCTTAGAGGCGTCTTTTTCATGAGCACATGTTTGTTCGCGCTGTACATGCAGCCCAAATCTAACAAACTCACAAAAAACGACATGTAATTCATGCAACTTCGAGAGAAGGAGAAGTTTCTCATGCTACAGAGCCAAGGAGTGGCTCCAAGGTAACCAGCATACTCGTTAAAAATATCCTTCGGGAAGCCATTTTCGAGTTCGCAGACAGCAGAGGGAGGTAAAGAAAAGTCAGATATAATCTGATGATTTGTTTTACTTTTAGCACTTTTCCTCTGAGCTGACCTGGTATAGTTAACCAAAGGAAGCTAATAAACATCAGAATTTAAAAAATGAAGTTACTGGGATAAAGTTCTGCTATGAAATCTGAGGACAACCTACCTGTCAACAACTTGTGAACTAACGAGGGAAGGATTATTAATCGAATCGGGAGATAGCCATGTGATATGCTTCCCTAAATGCGGCTTGGAATCGCGTTTCCAAATATGTTATTCATATCTGCGACGGCTTACCCTACGAGGAGTTACACAAGTATTTTCATGTTAAACTCTGCTTGGCTAAAATGCTGCGGTGTAGTGCAATCCAACAAATTTTGAACATAAATGATGAATCAAAGTTACCACAAAGCCTCTAGTGTATGAAGCGTTCAGTGCTGAGTGTTCGTGCGCAAAAAGCACGGATTCAGTTTATTTCCGAAAAGAATGCGCAAGATCTAAGTCAAGCAAGGTTCAACAGGAAAACATGTATAACTGCTATAACTCCTTGTAGAGTAAGCCGTCGCAGCTATGGATGGCATATTTGGAAACGGTATCCCAAGCCCTATTTGGCTCAGCATATCGCACATCTATCTCCCAACTCGATCAATCATCCCTTATAAAAAGTACGGCGAGCTGGAGAAGTATTTATAAGCAGACGCAGGAAGTTAGTGAGTGTAAATGAAAGACTTGACAGAACTATATAATAAATTGAGTATCAACAATTAGTCCAAGAAAGGCAGAAAATTTGCAGCGTCTTTTCTTAGGAAGATGTTCCATAAGGAAGCACTAGGACAAACATTATGTTATTTAAGGTTGTTTAAAAAAACTGTTTCTGGCGAACGAAATAAAGTTCGTATTCGGAAAAGTGAAGTGTGAAATAAAAGCTGATAAAAACCGCATAAATGTGAGAGAGGAACCGAATAAATATCTGAAGAATTTATGAGCGTTTCGAGGCTGAAAGAACTGATATTTCAAGACCAAAATGAAAAGAAAAGGAAACATGATCAAATCTTGGCAAACTGAGCAAGAAAGTGCCCAGTTTGCCAAGATTTGATTGAGCTTTAGCAGGAGCGCTAGACTGTTCCATATGTGATAAGATCTCAAGGTTTTCTCTGTATTTCCTCGTGATACACTTCTACCTAGCTTTCCACCTGTGTAATAATCAGTGTAAAGCTCTAATTCAATGAGGATCCTCCGCCAATATCAAATAACATGTAGGATGCAATTTGTTTAACAAATTCCCTGACCAGGACAAGGCGTAAAAGGACAATGAGATGTTCGAGAGGTCACTGTCAGGGTGGACACGGGCTGTAATGGCCAAAAGCGTTGGCGGCGGGATTGTGGACGGCGTTGGCCACCGTCGGCCTTTCATCTCACCGCTAAACGGCATCGACGCACTCAGCAGATTCAAATTCAAACAGTTCATGGCAATAACAGAAAGGCCGACAACGGCTAATTGTTTTTTCCAGAACGCAAAAACCATACATGCCAGAAGACGAAAACAATACAAAAGCAGAGTCGAAGAAGGAGAGTCGACAATCTTCATAACAAGTTGCAGTGGAGTAGAACGAAGAATCCAGAAGCTGAAAAACGCAAACAAAAACGCAGCAACTCTAAAATAGTTGCTCGAAAGCGCAATTTTGCAAAATTCACGGGCATTTGATATCGCGAACGAAATTACAGCGGGTGCGAGCGTTTCTGCGTTTAGCCATGGAGCGCATAACTGTGGCCAACCGTCCGTCGTTCGCTTTCAAGATTCACAGTCCTGCTTCAAACTCATTTCACATTCTCATTACTTTTATTACTTACCACTGTTGTTAGTAGCGCTCTAAGGGTACAGCTGTAGCTGTAACGTTTACAAAAACTTGGTTAGGCCGTCAGCGATTCACACTTTGAAGCTGGTAGTTCTAGGTTGCTAGATCTGTTAATCGGTTGCTGTTGCATTGTATATCAAGAATACTTGTTTTACAAATGTCAGTGGCGGATTTGAGCACTCAGGGTTGGGAGCTGAGCTGGGCATAGTTACTGCACCTTGAGTATCAAGCATAGATGGATCAGTTTCGCATACTTACACATAGATTACCCGTTGTTACTCTCTCCAAGTCACATGCTGCTTCTCAGAAGTGATACCTATGAAGGACCAGAAGCTACGCAAGCATTTAAAGGCGAGGCGGGACGGATTCTGAAGCGCGAGCACGATTACGTCCGAATTCGTCCGAATGGGCATTTTTGAGGGCTTTCAGACTAGTGCGACAGCGAATTTCGCAACGGTAAAGCATAGGCCGCGACGTCGCGGCGATGCCGCCGCGAGCTTGCCGCATTTTGCCGCGCTTTCATACTTTTTCGCGGCGGCGGGCTTGTTTTGCCGCGCAGCGAGCTCGCAACGCAAGCTGCGACAAAAATGGTCGGGGTACTATTTTGTCGCGGAGCGACATGTTTTCGTCACAGCGGATCTTTCGTGATTACTTACTGTTTTACTGTTCGTTTCTGTCAATGAACACTACATATTCATATCGAACGTCTGGAACATTTAGTAGTTGTAATTGTGAACTATGAAAGCGCGACGTGGCGTCAGGCGGCAACTTCTGGTCATGCCTCCTGGGCCCTATCAATTCTTACTCACGTGGCTGCGAACATTCGCGTTGGGACCCGCTTATTTGGCAGCCAGAGTATCGTAGTGGGACTCGCATTTAGCTACGGCGCTACCTTGAACTCGTAATTAGTAGAGAAAGGATTTTTTAAAGGTTGCTAAGGCAAACAATGACCTACTTATTCCGTGCATTGCCATTTTTCGCTGTACACCGAAACGTTCCTAGTACTGCACTCGAATAAAACGATGTCATTTTTTTCCATACGTTCTTCGATCTGTAAATGGCTACCATTTACGAAACTTCTTCTCAGAGACATCATCTGTAGTTCACTAGCTCTCTTCGCGAAGAAGTATCTTGAGTTTAAGACTCTTGGAGTATTTTCTGAGAAGCAGTTTCGCATCGTTTTATTCGAGTGTACTATTAGGAACATTTCGGTGTACAGCGAAAAATGGCGATGCACTGAATAAGTAGGTCATTGTTTGCCTTAATAGCTTTTAAAAAATCCTTTCTCTACTAATTACAAGCTCAAGGTAGCGCCGTATCGAAATACGAGTCTCACTACGATACTCTGGCTGCCAGATAGGCGGGTCCCAACGCGAACGTTCGCAGCCACCTAAGGCTGCCAATAGAGCTCGCGATCGCCAGCGATCGCGCGTAAGTGTCGCCTGACGTCACGCTGGAAAAGGTGGATATTGACCCGGTGCCCTACGTCATCGGCGTGCGGAGGATATATTAGTCGCTCTACGTAGCGCGCAGTAGCGCGACGTAGCGCTTAGTCGCGCGATCGAGAGGGAGCGCGTAATCTACCGGCGATGGGAGATGAACTTGGGGGAAAACATCCAAATCTTTTCGTTAGCAATGGAGCGCTATTATTGATCTCTGCCGTCGAGTTCCGAAGCTCCTTACCACCGGCGCACGCCGGCGATCGCGCGATCGCGCTGGCGCAGCCGCGCGATCGCGCGATCGCGAGCTCTGTGGGAAGCCAAAGTAAGAATTGATGGGGCCTGCCTCCTGGTTGTCTCCGATTTCTAGCTGCCGCGCTCGCACAAGTCTAAAAGCCCTTTTTCGGCACCGATATTTTAGCATAAAGAATCAATGAAGACAGGAGTTAGTCATCACATACCGTCGATTCACCCAGATAGTATGTACCTCGGTCATCGCGGTTTAGTGCTATTGCATACCAGGCAGAGCACCGCATCAGTTGTCACTGGAGCAGCAAGCGAGAAGGCTAGAAACAGAAAATTCAAACTGGAATGCGGACGAGTTAGTAGCCGCATCTGTACAGGCCAATGGCAGAACGCACGACTAGGGTGGGAAGTCTCGCACCCATCCACGTCTAATAAAAGGTTAGGCGTGGACGAGTTCCGAAGCAACACGCCGTGCTGTGTTTGGTACCTAACGCTGAACGAGGCACTGTCTGGGTGAATCGAGGGTACATTTCTGTCGCTACACCAAAACACACACTGTAGAGTTCCTTCAAAGTCGTCCACGTAGTCTAAGTAGGGCTGCTCACGGGTACGAATTCCTTCCTTACCTATGCAATTGTAGGTGTGTAGAGGAAACGATAGATGTTTTCTGCTTCTGTTGTTAAGCTTAGTTTTCTTTTTGCCAGAATTGAGGCTTTTTTAGATGATGCGTAGAACACCCTTTATACTGTGGCGAATTCTGCAACCAAGTCGACGAATGCTATCAACAGCATCTGCTACAGTGGAAGATTCCGATGCTCTGCACAGAATGATGCCATCTCAGAAGTTCATGGAACAGTTTATAAAACGTCCGTCTCAGCGAAGCAAACTTGCGTCTTTGATCTCTGAATTGAATGTAAGCTTAATATGGTTTGACTTAAGCTTAAATTATTGTGTATTATTTCTCAGATATTTCTCGACATTTTCGGAAAGGACTCTCTTCCCGAATTTAACGATTCTATCTGGACTACGTATTTCGGAACGTGGTCTGCTGAGGAGCGCTGCGAATTCCTGAACGATCTGCGCCTAGAGCGGAAGAGAATGAATCAACCCGCGTTACTTCCAGAAAGGGAGAAGGCAAGTATATCGTGTAAGTACAGCGTTAATATTTCATCGTTAGAAAACTTCTAAATCCCAGTTATTATGGGACTAATTAGGTGGTAATTGCTAATTAGGTGTTCAGTGGAGCATATTTCATTCGTTAAACCCTTGCGCATCTTCGAATGAGCTCATCGAAAGCGCAGAAAGTAAGTATCTAGCTCGTCTCTGGCACTTTACCTGGCACTGCACTCATGTGTTGCCTGGAAAGAACCTGTGGCCGTATTCCGAAACGATCTGGCCCGGGCCATCCATGGCCTAGCGTCACCGATGCGCCTGTTCTAAAAACTCTAGTGTGGCCTGTGCAAGGGCACCATGAAGTTCGAAGTACCAAAAGATCTTGTTAATGGTACTGGAGCAGTAGCGCTTGAACTAACACCTCCACAAGCTTTTTAAATAACACTGGGCCACGCATGGCCCGGGCCAGATGGTTTCGGAATACGGCCACTGAACAGTAGATTGCGCGAAAGCGTCGCTGTGATGCCTCCCGCTTAGGCTTATTTCTTGCTATCTTTACGACCATGACGGCGGCGCCGTGGACAAACCTCCATCCACCTGGATAATATTAAAATTATTCTCCTTTTCGCAGACCATGCCCCCCCCCCCTCTTCCCCAGATAGGTGGGGTTATCACGTGGTGGAATGCTGTGCGCCTATTTGCGGAGTGCGCGAGCTCGGCGGGATTGCAACGTTAAAGGGTGCCGGGGTTGTTAAGCAGCGCGCGCTTGCGACGAGATTGCCGTGGCAAAACTCGCAAGGGGGATGTAGATAGTGTTCTTTTCCTTATAATGTGCTACTTTCACTATAATTTTGGCTTGCCATGTTTCCTTTCGTGCATGTTTCGAGTATCTTAAGGACTTAAAATTTTAAACGTTCATTACTTCTGCCAAATATGAAAGGGGAAAAACGTGCCGCTAGGTAAAGGTAAGTGTAACAAAACAAAAGCTGAAACGGAATAAGGGGGCGATAGCGTAGGTAACGGTCAAAAAACAGAAAAAAAGACACATCTAGAGTAGTTATACGCGAGACTGAAGAACGCGGCTTCGCGCTTTGCGTGGGGCGTGATATCTTTAACGGAAATTTTCCCTTTTTCTTGACGGACAGAGACAGACAGAGGAAAACCTGCGAAGTGCAATTTTGATGGTGGATAGCGACCATGGCCATATACAATCGTATGCCAAGAGACCCCAAAAAATTTGGTAAAGAAGCGAGATATTTCCCCGTAAGCACCTGTGGACACCTCAGGTGTTCCTCCTGGTCTTCCTAGGAACACCTCGTGAAGGTCATAAAATTTTCTGTATGGGCATATTTAAAGGCGATTTTTCATACGATTATTCAACCCAAAGGGACACATCTATGGCTCTATTTTGGTCCCAAGTCTTTCGGTTTTCGCTTGAAAAATATATTTATGAGGAAAAGTGGAAGTGGCCAGTGCATGTCCGACGCGTACGTTCCTGTCAACGCAAGTTTCTTTGATTGTAGAGTTTGGTTTGAACGTGTTGGATCTTGGTATAAGGTTTTGAGGATTCCCTGTCGTTTTCCAATATTTCTAGCAAATTTTTGGCTTGAGATCAACTCTTGATGCTCTCATTTTACCTACTGTCTCCTCAAGTAGTCTGCGGACACACATATTCCAGTGGACACATTGGGACAAGCTGGGCGGCGTGGTTAGTGATGGCGGGCAGACGATCGATTGCCCGCTCCGCCAGACTTTGTGTGTCCGCGGACTATTTGAAGAAACAGTATTCCTTCCTAGAATCATTTTTGGTGTTTCATTTTACACTTTACGCGATTTAAAATTTTATCATCATTTGTTCCTGGTACGAATCCACTTTTGAAATCTTGGACCTTTACGAAGCCTAGCTTGCCCTGGGGAACAGCTACGCGGTACCCTGCCCCTTTCTCTTGCAAATATAGTGCGTGAGCACTTGCAACTGATTTTTCTTTGCTGTTTTAGCGCAAAGCGCAGTTTGGCGTAATTGTGGGGTGTGAGACTATCCACCCTGATCGTGGGTTCTGCCATTGGCCCGTTCAAATGCGGCTACTAACTCGTCCAAATTCCCGTTTGAATTTGCGTTGATTCTGTGTGGAAATTCGGACGAGTTAGTGGAAAATGGCGGCCCGACCCCGCCTTTTGCCAGGGTGGATAGTCTCGCACCCGTAATTATGTAAGAGCAGCGGCGAGGTGATAGCGCCATAACCACCTCGTCGCTGCTGTTACATAATTACGCCAAACTGCGTTTCATTCCGTGCTACTTGGGTCGACAGTAGATTTTTGGCATCTGCTACGTTACGTGCATTTGTATCGGACTCGAGAAGAAAGTACGAGCTATGCGTACAACACCAGATAACAGTCAGACTTGATTGTTTTGAAGCAGGGGGCAAGAAAGTGAAAGATTGTGCGGATAGCAGAGCGGATGCGCATAAAAGTTCTCGTTAAATTTAAAAGCTAAAAATTTCTGAAAGTTTTCTCGTCGTGCAGAGGCTATCCAGCTCTATAGACGCTTTTATAATGCGGGTGGGCTTGTCAGGAAGGTGAACCATGCAAACAACATAACAGTAGTTTTTAATTATGGAATGTGAACGGTAGCGAGTGCTTTACACTGTCGAATTTCAGATATCAATTTTAAATAAACGGAGAGAAGAAAACGGTGAAATTGTGTATGCGCCTGGATTCAACAGCCTTATAGAGTTACGAGGACAACAGTTTCGGCGTAAGTTTTTCGCAGACATAGGCAATTATTATTACAATGACACTTAAAGG
>KN549882.1:0-12152 GCA_000797555.1 Oesophagostomum dentatum | reverse complement strand
TGTTGGCCGTTTACAGTAGATGTGAAGTTCCTTAATTCCTGAAAACAAGATGTGGATCCTAGTTCCGATTGGTCTTCATGCAAATCTTTGCGTAGGAAGACTCAGAAAGACAAAGTGCAAGAAAGTCCCGAGGGAGGATCCGAACCCCAGACCGAACCCCAGAACCCCAGACCAGGATCGACCGGGTTAGCCTTGTACATTTCCCTCGTTATTTACATGTCCAGAATCGTTAAGGGTCTGTCGTCGGTTTTTTTTTCAGAGTGTTACTGTTAGAGTCAGAATAAATTCAAAAAACAGTAACAATAAGCTTATTGCTTTTAGAAGCAGTGTTCAGCCTAAAATCTAGAGTAGTTCAGGTGCTTAAAGAAATTGCAGGCTTGGTGAATGCCGTACTTCTAGCCGGTTGTGGATTCGCGCTTCTTTGAAACCAAATACCTGGTAAAACAGCATTGTATGCCATCGCATATCGCTCAGATGTTGGTGATTCGGCAGTAATGGAGATTCCACCAAAAGCTGTCCTTTTTTCGTTTCATACGTTATTCGTATCCTGAAGCAGCGGCATGATAAATGGTATCAGCAGGCTTTACAGAGTTGAACTCACCTAGCTTTGACTAGTTCAATCAAAAATGAGGTGTTCTTCTCGGCAGAGTAGGAGGCAAGTAGTAAGGCATTTCTTATGAGAGTTTGAAATTTGAAAGACACTCGTAGTGTACCCGTATGCGAAGAGGCCTAAATAACTTCAACAAAAATTGATAAACTTGTTCATCTGTAAAGATGAAACTAACAATTTTATGTGACAGAACCGCATAACCAGTTGTATTAATGAAGGACACGGATGACTGCTTGGGCCTGCTGAAAGTTCCAGATTTAATCGGTCTTTCTTAGAATTTACTGCAGAATCAGTATATATACGGAAATTTAGCAGAAATACCAGACATGTTTACCTATTTGTTTCATTCAACTACTTACAGTTAGCAAAAAAAAGGCGAAAACCAGTCTTAGCATGGTCACGATAGGTACAGTATCACTAAGGCAAAGCCCAAAAACCCTAGCAGATTTTTGTGTGAAACTGAAGATTGGCGACTGTCAATAGCAGGCGCATTATAGATTTAGCGGGTCTACACTTGATTCAAGGTTTTAACGCACCTTTTCGAAAATCCAAACATAACCGAAAACGTAGTTCTTTGTAGAATTTCCGTTTAAATAACTTCTCTTTACTATAAGATGACTACTTTTATCCATATTACTATGGAATACAACTGCGAAGGCTGCAACTCACATATTCCGCTGCCCTTTACCCTCTTTGCTCATCTTTCCTTCTCTTTTTAAACGCTCGAGGAGATCTATTCCATTAAACATCTGAAACATTTTCTTATTATCAGGCAAAAGTTTGACTGCAGTACTCCCGAAGCAACTCATATCCAGAAACCTCACAGAGACGCTAAGCTTCGTATATTTCAGAAAACGCAGCGTCCTAGTAAAAGTGTCTAAAGCCACCTACCATGCGAGACACCGAACCACGGAACGGTTCCGCCAAACTTCCGTTAGCCCTTTGGAAACCAATCCCTCCTGAGATTTCATCGATTTTCAGAGGAATCGAAGAGGGTAGGTAGTCTGCAAGTGGGCGGTTTTAGTATAAAATGGCCGTCTTGTTCTGGCATGCCCACTATTTTGCTGCCATTTTCCATCGAGATAGAGCAGAATCTTCTCTCCTCGTCGTTTCAACCGCATAAAGTGCCAGCGATTATCCGAAACACCCTTTCCCCAGCGAAAAATCTGCAAGAATACGGTAATCTTCGAGGAGAGCTTTAAAAATATTCGAAGGTCTATACTCACATGCTCCCCAGCGCTATGCTTTAGCAAAACTCCCAGTGAACTTTCGTTGAGAAAGACCAGTAGCTGGTTATTCGCAGCTGTGTTAGATTTGGTGTTCAATAGTACTCCACGTGAATAGTCGGTCTGAAAAAAGCAAGTATCTAAGTGATCACAATATGTCTCTAACTCGTGGCGGAGTACAGCAACTATCTCTTGCTGCAGCTGGTTTCTCTGTCTATCCGATAGTTATCGAGTGAAGAGGACTGCTGCATAGAAAAAAACTTTCGCGTCTATATCTAAACACTAATGAGAACGATCTCACTCACTGAAAAAATGGGAAAAATCGTCTCCTGACCTCAGTTTTGATCAGCATTGCGTTAACATTGTGGCTAAGCCTATGAGCGTTGTGTGCAGACTTTTCAGAGCTCTTGCAACTAAATCAACTCCATTCCCCTACTCGCGTATAAAACGCAATGTATAAGTTAGATCGCTCTTGGAATGTGGAACTGTTGTATTCAACCCTTCCAACCACAAGGTAATAGATAAAATTAAGAGAGTTCAAAACAGTTTTACCAGGAAACTTTAACATGAATGACTGGTTTTATTTACGGACAAATCCCCTCTTCTAAAGACAGGAATCAAAAGTTTTGTCTGCCTACTTTTTCCCAAAGGGGGCGAAAATTTGATCTTTTAATGTTTTATAAGCTTGTCCATGGTCTCTGCGGTCTTCATATTAGTAATATTTCTTTCACAGCCGATTCATCCGTTACTAGGGGTGATCATCTCAAAATAAGAGTCCCCGGAGCTAAAACTTCGTGTATGGCAGAATTTTTCACTAAAAGAGCTAGAACTGATTGCGTTGCGCTGAGCAAACGATTCCTAGTAGTCTTCAGTGCTTCAAAACTATCCTTGGTAGGTATTCGCAGCAGCGATAACTTCCTAGTATTCCCATAATCATTTTATTTCTCTCTATTCTGTTTAATGCTAATTGCGTGGTATTGGTTTCGCTTTGTACGTGTCCTTCTTCAGCTCACGTTCAAGTTGCCAGCGGGTTAGTTGTTTTTCACATGAGCTACCTCTTGTAACAAATAAATGTATGTAATGTAGAATAAGAATGGGATAATCAACAAGCTACTTACCCTAAATCTAATCTCGACAGTCTCTGCCTCAGATTCTAGCGTGTAAGGAAGAATATGCAGAAAACGCTCTCCGGTAAGCTCCACCACAGTTGGCTCTAAATCATACAACTTGAAAGTAAGGGATCAATATAAATCGCATTTTTTCAACTGTATGCAATGCGGATGCAGAACTTTAATCGGCCCCTATCTATCGTAACATGAAGTTTTCCCAAGTCTGTCCTGGAAATCGTATGTTTGAACTCACCTAAGTTACAAGTAGGGCCGTCCTTGTTGGTCTCGGCACAGTCGCAAGTAAAAGTGTTCTGAAACGCTTCACAACGCCCGAAATTGTGACATGGATTGCTGGCACAAGGACTTTCTGGCGGTGGAGGCGGGCATCCTATTGTAATCCCTGAATTTTTTAAAGTTTCCTTTTGTGAAGCAGAACTTTTCAAATGCAGGAAATCTGGCGCACCTGTAGCGTTGGACTTCTCGAACACGCTGGCAATTCGGGCGCTGATGCCATTCACGCGAAAGTTCTTGACACATCCGATGAACCCCTTCTGCAGTGAAATAGACCACACTGCTGATGGATAGGACACTGTAGCGTTTGGCACCCATCCAAGGTAAATCGGATCGTCTAAACAGAAATACGAAGCTATCGGAGCTGCTGACGGAAAACTAGATGGTGAGCTTACCGACAATAAGATTCGAAGATACTCCAGGTGTGCTAAAGTCCGTCTTCACACTATCGACAATGACGCTGCCGGTCCGGCCGATGCGCTCCAGGTGAACCGAGTGCCAGCCGCTACCATCCGTCACCCGACGTGCAGTTGTCTGAAAGGAAATTATGTCTAGAGAGTTTTTTAGGGAATTTTTCTAGCTATGAATATAGCTATAAATTAGTGATAGTGACAATAGCATTGATGAATTCTTTTTCTTGAACAAGGTGCCCACCGAAAAAATTGGAAATAACCCTTACATTCTGACGCCAGCTGCATAAATAGTTGTCATCACGTGTATATATCATCCATTCATCCAATAATGGAGACTGGACGCGTGCCACGTTTCGAAAAGCGTCACAGATGGGTACTATAGGTTTGGTGGGAAAATTTAAATACGGTTTTGAGAACTCTGCCTCTCTCGTGACTCACACTGTCGGCTTCACTCTGAACCTGGCAAATAGCCAAGGCGTAACATGAAAGAGCGAACACTGATTAATACACATTATTTTCTGATTAAAATTATTATCATTAGTATAGCACGAGCCATATCACTTTCTGCGAAGTAGAGGAGATCCGTGACCTAGGTTTCTGGATCAGAAATGATCTCAGTTTCGATAGTCGTGGTGGTCTTTATCAACGATAACTGGAGACAGCTGCCACTGTAAGGTGAACAACACACCCAGTACTTGTTAAAACCATTATTCAATTCCCCCTTTTGGCCAGTACAACTTATTCATGAAATGATGCATATTCCTCGGCGTTATTGACAGTACCTGGGTTACTGACAGTTATCGTTCATAAAGTCATACATCCACTACATCTTCACCCACTATAAGTTGGCTGTCGACAGCACAGAGCAGCTCTAAGAAGCTTTTTTTCTTCCCCTTTCCTCTTCAATGAGGTGCGAAATTTCCCATGAGTAAGCGAATCTCTGGCCTCTCTTTGTACATGAAATCTTTGACCGGCCGCGACCACCTTCTCACGCTAAGAGTGTGCTCTAAAAATAGCGCAAAAAAAGGAGAAATGGATCAAACGCTAACCAAGAAAGGCGATAAGTTATTTTTCAAATTGTTTTGTGTTAGCTCTAGCCAATTCAGAAATCCGTAAAAGGCGATCTGCTGCTTAAAGAAAGCACCCACTCTAAAAACGGATTTCGAGATTCAAGTGGTTTATGAACCCTCCGTGGCTGAATAGACAAAAGCCAAAGTGACAGCACCGATGAGCTGCTCGTTGAGGAGAAAAGGTCAAAACGTCAGGTACCTGGTGAGTCAGTTACGAGGGATGTGGGGACTTGTCTTGTCAGTGCGTTCTGTACACTAGTTAAAGCGCGGGTATGAGTGCATCTGTATGTGCCTTCCATGTGCATGAGCTTAAAGCGGTGGGCGACTCCAATGGAAGACACATGACGTGGTGAAAAACTCGTCCGCAAAATCGTAGACGAGTCTTCTAGAGCGATTTTCTCGGTCAGGAATGACTTCTGAGCCGAGAAATTTGAACCTCAACCCTTTTCTGACCGATGCAAAGCAGACAGTGGGAAATTTGACTTTCTGCAATATCGCATCGCACCAATCCCCGATTGTAGTAGCCTGGGATTCGTGCGACCGTATACGGACGTTTGTCACGAATTTCCAAAATAGAAACTTTCCAAAAGTTCCATCTTAAATCGTCGCCTAGTACCTCATCGGGTAACGGTTTCCTCTTATGAAACGGCTTAGTCAAAGCGCCGTTCATCTTGAGATATTCCCAATAAGCAAGTTTGCAGACCGTGACAAACGTCCGGTAATCCGTGCGACGCAGTGTTGCAGAAAGTCAAACTTCCCATTGTCTGCTTTGCATCGTTCCCCTTTTCTGAGTTCGTCTTTCAGAATTCGTCGAGAACTCAGAAAGCGCTCTGAGAGTTGTTGCTGCCTTTAAGCCTATGCCCTTGGATAGGCTGTATGCAGTTCGAAAACATGATGTGCCAAGGAAGCTATTAAGTAAATGCACAAATAAAACGTACCTGCAGCCTAACAGCACCGCTCCCCAGATTGATGATCATGTGGAGATGGCCATCGATGAGCTCAAAGGCGACGTAATCGGACGCATCCCTTCCCATATTGCCGTGAAATAGAATCAACCCATCTTTCACGGTTGCACGAAAGTGAAACGCTGGATAATTCTTTATGTCAGAAAGTTTCTTTGAAAATTTATGAATTTATCAAGAAAGAGTAACTCACACAAACTTCCGCTAGCCATAGCACCCCATTTCGGTAGCGCGATGAATGACGAGGCGGTATGGAATGACAGCACATCCGGTGGTTGTGTCGGACTTTTGCATGAGAATGACAGCTCGCCCCCTAAGATAAAACTAAAAAGTAAGAAAGTCTGAAACAGAGAAGGGTAAAGATCTTGTCCAAAAAATAAACGAAAAACTGTTAAGAACCACAACTACATGAAGCACTAGTGAACCCGAGCGAGGCGCGCGCGCCTCTTATAATGGCGGCTACGGCGTCCAATATTGGAGATCAGAGGCAGTCGATCTATGCGACTCTTCTAGAAAACTCATCTAAACCGCTGATCTACCGATCATATACCAGATTTTACGCCTTGTTCGTATGAAAATTACCATATCGTTGAAATAATGCTCAACTGTATGTTCATGTTGCTATTACAGTGTCTCGTGAAATTGTGCTGTTCGCGGTGGTGTGATGTCTGCGCCTCAGTGTGACCTGTTCTCTCTCGCTGTTTCTGACCTCAGCAGCGTGTGAGCGGTGACCGGGCTGTGCGCACGTACTTCCCACAGCCCCTATCGCTCAATTTCCCCTACCTATACAGCATTGCGTCTTAATTTCCAGGCCTTTTTTCAACGCTTCTTACGCATTTATAACGGAACTGTTCAACCCGTCTTAAGTCTACAGCTTTAAAAAATAGCGAACTCGCGATAATACTACGGCTAAGGTCAAGTTCCCAAGGTACATGGAAGTTCTCTTAAAAGCTTAGTCTTATCCACGTATTTGCGTCGATCCATAAATGAAAATTCATCTGTAAGCAGCCGAGTGTGACTCTCCTACGACATATGGTTGCTGCACGACAAAAATTAAGTATAGGACCCGAGAAAAATCCGTAGCTCTGAGCTGACGCGTTGCACGTGTCGCGTCTCTTCAAACCCAGTGATCTGTCTAATTCTGCTTTCTCTGCGTCTCCAGCATAGAACTACTGCCTTCCCATCACGCTAGCCTGCATCGCGGTCGGCTTTGAGCTACGGATTTTTCTCGGGCACTCTATTTAGCGCGGTTAAACTGCGCTTCGTAGCGGACTAGTCAAGTGCTTATCGAGGAAATTCTGGGTATGCTAAAGTTCATCAATTTCCTTATTATTTTGTGTATAAAATAGAGCAAGCCTTCATCTTTTCAGAAATATATACTGTCGACGTGAAAAATACATGCCCACGAGCCGACCGCGTTGCACGTGTGGCATCTCTCCAAGTCCAGTGATCTCTCAGCTCTGCCTTCTTTGCGCCTCCAGCATGGAACTTCTGCCTTTCCATCACGCTCACCTGCGTCGCGGTCGGCTTGTGGGCTTGTATTTTTAACGTCGACCCTATATTTATATATTTTCTTGGAATGAAAGACTAGCCATGTTTGTATGAACCGTACTTTCGGTTTTCCGCTATTTGGCTCCTAAGGCATAGATGAGGACAAGTGTGCCGCTTCTTTTTCCATTACTTTACCAGTGGCGAGGCGAGAGAGAAGCTCTTCGTTGGAAGAGTAAAAACCAGTCACACAAATCTGTACTTTTCTGTCTGTGCTTTGAACAATGGTCCAGTAATTTAAGACTTTTCAGTGTCGAACGCCACCTACCCGTTTTGATAATACTTCCACCAAATCCTTGATCGGCTAGAGTAACGAAGAGGATCCTTTGTGCGTCAGCGTCGTATTTCACCTCAATAAGTAAGCATTAAGGTGAAGAATACGAGTACACCTCAACTTCAGCTTGTCAAATTGTGGGTTAAAATTTTTGAGGGTAAAGACAACGTTACAACGGCCCTCGGAAAACAGCATAGGTATTTATTCTTGTCCGAGCCATTTTGAAGGGTCAAAAAATCACAAAAATCCTTTGCCAACTATCAAGTCAAAATATTTCGAATTCCTTCGTCCAACCTGCTTCATGCAACCTCGAAATGCACCCTTGGTGATACCAGGCACGTGGCGGTCCAACGGAACAGAGCCGAGGAAGGCGAAAGAATGGCCAATCCAGTCGAGTTCAGGAGCGTACTGCCGGATTTCGTCCTTTCTCCCATCGACAGACAACGTCAGCTACAAAGCAATTTTGTACTCACGGAATTGGGTGAAAAGTAGGACAATATTAGCCCGCGTCCACAGCAGGCAAATCACCCGCTTAATTAATCTGCCGAGGGATATCGAACTGAAAATCTGGGAAAACAGGAGGTAAGCAACACTCGAGACGTAGAAAATCAGGCACTGTTCCAGAATACCACACCAAAACTTCATTCTTTCCAATCGCATATTTCAAAAATCAACCCGATTTTGTAGCGCAGTCACGCTTGTGAAGTCAAGGACACTATTGCACTATTTTGGCACTCCCAAAAATCGAAAAGTGCGGATTTCGCTAGAACTTCGCCCAGAAGGGGGTGAAGTGCTAAGCCCGAAAACCATACTTATTTCGAATGATAACCACTACTTTACTATGGGTTAGGGTAAAGTTCAGCCAGAGGGTCAAAAGCTCAAGTCAGGATCAATACTTGTATACTGAGGTATGGGGTTATTCGACTGGTGACTATCATACTGGCTATTACATCACTGCAGAGTTATGTTGCATAGATCGCTGAGTAGACATAGCGCACCGCCGTAGCTCTATCCTCTATCAACACTAAAGTTTTATCCTGCAAAATGAATCTAATATTCATAGTCAGCAGGTCCATTAACTCCCCTGTGCAATTTTGAGGCGATTCTGAGACTTTGACCCTCCGGGTAGACTTCACCGTAACCCATGAGTAAAGTGGTCACCATGCGGAATTTCCAGTTCTCGCAAACGGGTCAACAAAAATCTTCCTCAGGCCACTCGGTTGCCCGGCGTAGCACCCGCGCTGTCTCACCGCTTGCAACACGATGCGAACGTTCCCCACTGGTGAGGCGGTGAGGCTGCTGTCAGGACACCACCACTCGACAAAGGAAGGCTCGTACCGCGCTGGCGGTGAATCTATAAGGCGGTAAGGCTGCCCTTTATTGACGGTTTACCAAACCGGGTGGTGGTATCCTCACAGCAATTCACCTGCTCATCAGTAGGGAACGTCCGCACCTCGTCGTAAGCGGTGAGGCTGGACGGGTGCTGCGAGTGGCCTGGGGGACGATTTTTGCCCATTCGTTTGACAAGAACTGTATGCGATTTTTGGAGTCAGCAGCTCAAATAACCACTCTAGCTAAAATCTTAGCTGAAATCCAAGATCTTGGTGCACAGATACAGAAAAGTCGCGCGAGCCGGCGGACATAGACGCAGAGGACGTGGTGACGGCATTAACGGGTGAATGCCAGAGCGGCTTCACACCCCTTTTCGAAACTTGTATAGTGAGGCTGTTTTTTTTTGTTGCTGAGCTTGAAAACCGCATTGCAGTTTGGCTGATCAATCTTATTACCGTAACATTCTGAAAGGTTTAGAGATATTTTGCGACAGTTGCCATCTACAGCATATACCCGATGGATGCATCCGAGTTTTTAGCATAGAACATCTTTAAAATTGTGGTATTTTTATGTATTAGGTTGGCGCAAAATGAAACTTCCGCAACTGCAGTGGTTGCATTTAAAATTGCACAGAAAATCGTTAAAGACGACTTCTAGAGCGTTTTAGTAAGAGTTCGAAAGCTCTTGCTTTTTTCTATAAAACTTTTCCAATAGCGCTGCTATAGCCCTTATAACGGCAGAATACATCCTTTCCAAAATACGCCAAAATTTAGGATTTTTCGGCTATTTTCGTTTTAAAAATTCTGTTTCAAAGACAAAGGCGTGAAAGTAGTCATTCACGGTGCTATAGTATTCCATAATTTATTTGCTATCAAATCTCATGGGGATCGTATTTTTTCTACAACAATCTGAGCGGAGATACAAAACTCGAAATTGGGTCTAAGTCTTGGTAGAAGCTGGGCGGCCGTGATTGTATCAGTAGTTAAGGAAGACAACATACCTGCAAAAGAAGCATAGCATAATTGCCTGAGGGTCCATGCGAAAATTATAAAGTCAGAAAAGTAGAAAATTTCACGATTTTGAGGCATGCCAGCACCATGCTTATTCAGCACACTTTTCGGTTTCCAGGGTCTAAAATTTTGTGGAGAAAAGCTGTGCTGCCGAAATAATTCTCGTAT
Source organism: Oesophagostomum dentatum (assembly GCA_000797555.1). Taxonomy (NCBI): domain Eukaryota; kingdom Metazoa; phylum Nematoda; class Chromadorea; order Rhabditida; family Strongylidae; genus Oesophagostomum; species Oesophagostomum dentatum. The sequence continues at coordinate 2,139 of KN549882.1, read as the reverse complement.
ATTCTACAAGGCATTCCCTCTTTATCCATTGTAAAACTGCACGTTACCATTGCTCCTACGAATAATTAAAATTCCGAAAATTGGAGCTTATCGAACTAGACTTTTTGGACATTTTCTATCGTAAAACTCGAGAGCTACAAATTTAGCAAAAGTTTTAGCAGGGTCGTCATGGGTCGTCAAATCCGAGGTTGCGCTTGCGGAAGTTTCGTTTGTGCCAACCTAATAACTCAGCAATGTTTATCTAGTTGAAACGACTGTAACGTCATTGAAGTCAACTGTAGAGCTAGGGACATTCGCAGATGGTGTTCAGCGTGCACCTGCAAGGTCCTGAGCTGGGGCATTTTTACGTCAGCACTTGTCCTGGTGACACAGCTGTTACTTTGCTTATAGTACTTGTAGTAAAGCTTAATGTGCAGTTCTTATCAAACGAGTCGGCAAAAATCTTCGCCCGTGCCACCCGGCACAGCACCCGCTCTGCCTTACCGCTTGCAACACAATGCGAACGTTCCCTACTGGTGAGGCGGTGAGGCTACTGTGAGGATACGACCACTGACCACCTCGACTGCAAACCGCCAACATGAATGCTCGTATCGGTAGTGGTGAGGCGGTGAGGCTACCCTTAGTTGGCGGTTTGCCAAGTCGAGTGGTGGTGTCCTCACAGCAGCCTCACCGCCTCACCGGTAGGGAACGTTCGCACAGCGTTGCAAGCGGTGAGGCGGCGCGGGCGTTGCGCCGGGTGGTCGGGTGGCCGGGTGGCCTGGAGAAAGATTATTGCCGACCCGTTTGACAAGAACTGTGCAAAATTCTTCCAGAACTTTTTGCAAGAATAAGTGCAGATGTAGAATATCCACACGCGAATATTCTCTGCACACGCGCGCTCCAAGTTCTTTGTATATATTTGTCTTATAGCATGGTACCTACCGTAAATCAGCTCTATGAAATTACGTTTCTCTATTAACAGTATGGTGCGCGTTTAAGTTCCAGTCAACATGTGATGCTAATAGTTTCTATGGCAACCCATCAATGTAACCAGGATTAAAAAAGAATATCAGTTTGTCCAGTGTATTGGTTAGTAAATAGCAAGATACGAACTTGCTGATCAGCTTAGGGCGATCAGTAGGCAGGCCTGGAGCTTCCGTACCTAGATTTGATTTGAAAATGCAGCTGAGAAAGATTTGGCGAGGAAAGAAATGAAACTTTTGATCCGTTCTGTTGTGTTTTCTGGAATAGTGCCAAAACCATTCCAAACTGAAATAGACAATGAAAAGAAGAAACGGCAAACAGCCCCATTTGCAGATCATAGAAGAAAAGCCAAACGCATTCCAAACCGAAAAAATGACAGCAAAGTGCACGGGGAAAGAGTCAAATAATAAACTGGGAGATAAAGCCAAATTCAACTGATAAACGTACATGACCGAAAAAAGGGATTTTATGATCACCGACAACTTACATGAACTGCAGAAATCCTATCTGAATGCTGAAGCAGAAGCGGATCAGAGATGTATAAATTATAAAACATTAAATGAAGAAAATTGAGAACACATGCATGTTAGTTTGTGCAAAAAAAACTATGCACTCACGTCTAATTTGTGTACTTACCACTTATTTTGTGGTTAGAATATTCGTGAAAAATCATTACCAGTGACACAAACAAACCAGTAACTTTGACTCACACCACCTCGATTGCTACACGAGCTTCAATTGAGCACAAATTGTGTGAGAAGCAACTATATATGGCTCACATCTCAGATCGAGGATTTAGAGGCAGCCAGACTGCACGCAACGTCATGCGGTGCGTGTTTAGCTGCGGTCATCAGTTGACATTTTCTGGTGCTGCTCACATAAATGCCCTGACCGACTTTATTCCCGAATTATTCGTTTCCAAGGTCATAGAGACAAGTATTGAAGTCGAAGGTACAGGTGTAGCATTTACTCAGTGCGACAACTGATAGGAAGCAAAACACTGTTTCTTTTCTTCGGTTATTTGGAAGAAGCAAACTCTACTGTATCTCATTTGATTGGGGATATACTACGCTTGACCTTACAGAGCTAAAATCCCCTAGAATTCTAACTAATCCTAGATATGCTTTTTTATCTCTTAACAACGGAATGGTCAGAGCGGTCCGACGAACCCAGACA
>KN549881.1:43657-56099 GCA_000797555.1 Oesophagostomum dentatum | reverse complement strand
GGCAGTTCTTCGAATCTAAGCTTTATGAGAATATAATTTGTCGAAGAAGCACTATATTACAGTTATGCTGCTTCAGAGCAATCATATCACTGAGGAGATGATAGAAACTACGTGTAAAAAGAAATGGACTCAGCGATGTACAAACCTCCACCAAAATTTTGAAACTGTAGCAAAAGAAACTCACAAGAAGAAGACAGAGAAGACTGACTGTCCAGCTCAATAGTTTGATCAGAATTAATAAGAATATTAAACGGGAAAGTTCTAGAGCAGGAAACAACCTTTATTTCGGTTTAATAAATTGCTGGAAATCGCTACGACATTCGAAATGTGAGAAAAAAAAGTCCACGATAATCGAAATACCATCCCAGCGCGCCAGTGAATAAAAATTAGATTATCGGCCACCCAAATGGTAAATGAGCAGAGGTCTGCGGATCACGTGGGAAGCTGAGTGTAAAATTGAAAAAACAAATAGAACATTTATGCTTCGATGGTCACTTTAAGACATTTGGGCAGATGACTGAAAAAATGAAGATAAGATGAGGATGAACGTGAATGTAACTAGGAGCTAAATGTATCATACATTAAACGAGCATTGGACTCGTCACGAGGAAACTCTCTACTCTCGATTCTCGAATGCCCATGGCGAATAAAAAAGGTCTAGCCTTTGCCTAATTCGTATGTTCCAGTGCCAATTCAACGAAAAGCTGCCACAAAAATCGCTCAGCCATCAGGCTTAACCCATCGCCCCGGATTGCCAAGAGATTCCAGCACAGAAAAAGCATATGGGTGCGGATTACAGCGATGTTAAACAAGAATCTAGCAGCTGAGTTTGTATCAGATCAACTGCAGTGGTTTCAAGGATATCGGGAAAAGGAACAGACTTCTAGATCAATGCAGATAAAGATCTACTGTATACCAAAGCAAAAGAGAACATATGACGGCGAACCACCATCGAAATCGGTTGGTGGACAAAAGCGTGATTCAAGCGATTTTCATTGCAGTGTATTTTACTGAATTAGCAAAAGTGCAAACTCTGCGAGGGTTTTTAATCCTCTCAGTGATGAGTCGAAATCGAATTAGCTCAAGGGCAACGGCGTCAATAGTTTCAGAAAATGGTCAAATGGATGTGTACATGATCAGCTTTTAGAGTAAAATATAGAACAGGTACAGCTGAAAGAAACAAAATCACATGAAATTAGTGAGCTTAAAGGTAAAAACACACTATAAAGAAAAGTAGAACGTCTAACTTGCGTTACCGACATAAGAAGATAAGTAATTAAGAGAAAAACTTAAATCGTCGACGATGTTAGCAACATCGGGAAGCGTTTCAGAAAACAAACGCCTCAGTCGATATTGGGCAGCGAGGATTGAGGAGAGCGAGAGGCAAAGACACATAACCCAATTACTCAAAACGCCAGCATAGTAAAAAACGAGAAAAGGGGACTTTTCACGAGCATCAAAGCCCTTTAGCCTCGAAATAGCACAGATTTTCATAAATTAGAGCGTCAATTACATTAATTCGCGTGTAATTTATTATTTCATGTCATGAGAGCAAGGTTAGATTTTGTAGGAAATATACTAGGTAGAGTAAGCTATGGAAGATCATAGTAGTTCCGAAAAACTGCACCAAAAACATGTGAAAGTAGGATCGAGTGAGCATAAACCAATGTGAATTTGGGCGAGTTTCAGTGCGAAAGTCGCGCAATCAACTGGTGGTTGAAGGCTCAGGAAATGAGCACTTCACGTCAGCAAATCCACCATGAATCCAGTGAAGCAGGCGCGAAGAAAACAATCAGAATAACAGAACGTCATCGGGCCCATAATCGACGTCCTCGTCGCAGTTCGCGTTCGTTCCGTCGCGCTCGCCGCGTTCATTTCGCAGCGAGCGCTCGTCGTGGCGAATTCAGGAACCGATTACAAAGTTTCGCCAGAGTCAATACTCCGTTGGCGCACGTGAACTCTCTCACAGCCAGCCTCTGCACCTCTCCACGCTCTCACACGTCCCTCCGTCCTCTCTCGTTTTCTCTGATAACGCAAGTGAGCGGCGCGGTTGCGTCGCGACCAAATTGCCTACGGTATAGCGGCCGCGGCGGCGACCACCCTGCCAGCATCGATCCTAGCCATCCATGCCATTCCCCGCGATCAGTAACGAGCAATCTGATCTCGCCCTCAAGGCTTTTTCAGCGGTAATTGATGCTACTATGACGTCATTCAGCCTAACCCGTCGGTGATGGGAGTGTTCACGTGGCACGAGAACCGGATTCCTCGAAGCATCGCTTTTTAGGGTTCTTTGAAGGTCGTTGCAATTCCCAGAAAAGCCTTTGTCTGGAGTGCTTTTTATAGGGTATCTGCTAAAAATCCGCATTTCGAGCAGTTTTTAGTAAACTTCTCTAACGTAAAGTGATACTGCACCAAAAACTAAATGTTTTAAAGTTCCGTGTTGTTATGAAACTCTGCTAGGCCACCGAATATATGCTATTTAAGTAGAACTTTTGTTATCCCACATGCTATGCCAAAGCTTCGCGCAAAAGTATTTTTTGCACATGCATCTTTGATTCTGCTCCAGAAAAAGGTGGACATTCTTTGCTCTGAGCTTTCATTTTTGTTATGAATTAATCATTATAATCTAGCACTCATCCACCTTTTCAACACATTTACTAAATGAAAAATCAACCAGATTCTTTCTCAAATCTGTATCAATGACATGGTTACCATTTTGCAGTTTTTACACAGATAATCTCGAGTTGGAGCGAACTCCGATGTTGTTCACACGAGCATGGGAAAGCCTAAAGCCTACTTTTTATGAAAATTGCAACAGAAAAATATCGTTTCATTTATTTTAGATGTTTTCCATTAGAAAATACATAACGTACATATTTCATGTATTGCATGCACTAGAAGTGGGATTAAGACTGCGAACAGGGGACTCAACGGAAATGAGTCATGTGAATGGACAGGATTGGGGAAAAAGTGGACGGGAAATTGAGTACATCTGAACAACCGCGAAAAGAATTTGTGGGAACTACAGGCCTTTAGAAAAATTGAGATTTTGCTTTCACGTGATCCTTGAAGTTCTCAAAAATTTTAAGCACCAATTTCGAACAATTCAGGAGAATAGTAGAATTCCAAAGAGAACGAAAAGAAATTTGCAAAAGTGACAGCGCAAAAGCTACCGTTTTCTAGCGCATTTCTGAGAAGGAAAAAGAGGATGACGAGAAGTCACGACAAACCTTGCTATAGAACTGAATGAATGGATGCTAAAGACTACCTACTCCATCGCAGTACATTCATGGGAGCACTTTTTCAAATAAATTTTGACTATTCAATATCCCGTAACTGTTGTGTTCTGCTAATTAGGTGATATACAATCTTAACGAGGTGGAATAGATAGGATGACGTTTTCGCTGAAAGGGAGAAATTATCGATGTACTTAAGAGGCACTTCAGTTTCTATTCGTAGATGCTGACCCCATCTGTTCAGGAAATTTCAAGAAATAAGGATTAGAAATAATCAACCAGCGATTTCAAAGACATTCGCAATATTAAAAAAGTGCTTTAATAGCGGAAAATGTAGAGACAGCAAATAAGTAGTATTTAAAAGATGTTTTATTCAACTGGTGGGTAGCGTAAGAGGACTCTCAAAAGGAGAGCCTACCAATTTTAACCCTAGAGCTCTGATATAGTTGAGTAATTGGTCTCATAGAACCTACCTAGAGATATAGAATAAGTTAGCACAGTCTGCGGAAAGATCCTCTTCTGAGCTAGGTTCCTTTTTGTGTAAGTAAAAGACATTAGTTTTTTTTTCTAAACTGAGTAGTTTCCTAAATGTGAGCTCCAGAATGTCTAGAGTTAACTTGTACAGAACAAGAGTTAAGGTTTCAATAATTCTTCGCTAATGGCAACTGGTAAATCTAAATAAATATCGAGGTTAAGTTCTGAGCTCCGACCAAGTCAACAGGAAGTACACTGAAGCCAGAAATAGAAGGGACCTCTTACTTGGTTGAAAAGCCGTTCGAGATCGCTATTGCCCGCAAAAGATTTGAAACTCTGGAAATTTTCTGGTTAAAGAAGCATAAAATCGATCCCAGTGGTGTATTTCCCAAAAGAATAAAACTTCGCTTAGCTCTGACATTGGAAAGGATAATAAAAACTTTGCCTCTGAAGTTCAGGTAATGCGATGAAGCATTCTTATCATTTAAAACAAAAATTATGAATGTTATAATATGCGTTACTAAACCGTAGAAGTTAAATAATTAGCCAGAAAGAGAGTATTTGTACAGCTTCGTTTAGCATTTTATCTGTAGGTTTGACAGTCAACAAAACGTCCGCATTTCCTCATTCCAATCACCTGATTTCCAATTATTAGCGGAATTTTTGTTGGATACATTTTATTTCTTACATTCAATGACAACGAATAATTATAGCGCACGATGTCAGGTGTTGAAGCTGGATGTAGAGATTAAAGCGATTTACACTATGCAGACGAGGAACCACACATGATTAAGCATACTCGGGCTGTTGCGAGCCGCTGAGAGGCCGTTGAGGCCCTTAAACGAGAATGAGGAAGCCAGTCGAGTGAGGAGTGTCCACGCATGAGTGTGCGGAATGAGGAGTGAGTGACACGATGAACGCCGATACGTTTGCAGGTAATCTTCGGAATTATCCAAGCTTAGCTTACGATCAGCTCAGACTTGCTGATACGGAATTTATTTTCAAAATACGTCAATATTTTCATGAAAACATTGACGGCTTTTTTGTTGGTCAACGTGGCAAATGTCCCTGAAAGCAGCTCTAAACATGCAGCTGGGCTGTGACACTAGCATGAAAAAGCGTGAACAAACGGCAAACACGAAATTTGTGCACAATGTTGCCTGGTCGCCTGCCGGCTTATGCGTTGAGCGCGGCGGAAGTGACGGCATCCGGGTCATATTTTTAACGGAGCTACGTCTAACAGCCGTTCTCGACATACACACAGCTATGCTGGAGTATGACGTTATTCTCCTGTCAGAGCAATCCATCTTTTTTCATTTCGAACTCTAGTGTGCATGAGATCTTTGATGGGATTAAATCCATTCTGAGGTGAACAACAACAACAAGTTCTTTCCTGGAACTTCTTTGCTTATCTCTTCCCCTCTAATAATATACTAATTTAGGCGCACTACTAGCAAACACATTTGGGTGTTACTGAGACGAATGACTAGTACACTTAGCAGCTGAAGTTTATTGCCAGCTAGAGTTTAAAGAATGGATACGAGGCTGGACAAAAACAATTGCAGGAAAACAGCACCTTGAACAGAGATTGTATGGATGCGGAAATGAGTGATGAGAGAGTTTTTAAGAAGTGCACTTGGAGAAAGAAGTATTTTGATATTTCGTTTTGTTTTGGAAAATTAATAACAGCAAAAAATAGTTGCAAATCGACACGCTGCAAACATTGGATTCAAAACTTACCTACACAACAGTGGAAAACGACTTCTGTGCGATGAAAGCAGGGGTTAGATTTCCTAGGAAAGTGCTTTCTCTGATTACAAAACATAGCTAGATTTTATAAGCATTACATTTTCAACGACATGAGAAAAACGTATAGGTATGGAAGAATTCCCAAAGAGCAAACAGCGCAAGGATCACTCGGGTATCCGTGGAGGGTTACGCCCGAGAGTCGTTTTCTAACTGCCGCGGAAAACGTTATCGAGTGACTCAGTCATAATGCAAAGCAAATAAAAGTGCCTTATCAGGATTGCCAAGGGAAAAGGCGAGCCCCGCGAGATTCGCCTTTGAGAGGCGATGCCATTAACTGCCATCTGAGGTTACGGGGATTGCATTAATGGACGACCGACTGAAACGGGCAGAATTGGAAGGTAAGAACCGAGGTAACATAATGCCCCCAAAAAGTGAACGGATCAAATCCTCCAGGAATGAAGGAATAAAGCGAATAAAGTTCTCATTAAGCACTATGTTCGAGCCAATGCTCGCCTTCGTTTGTGCAGCCGCTCAAGAATCCGTCGTGACGTCAAAATTCAAACAGAAAGTCTCGAAGCACACGGAACGACATCTCCGCCGCCATGCCGCGTTTCACCCGGAATTCAACGCCAGCATGCCGGCAATTTGCTGGATTTCGTAATTCGAAAGCGCTTGTCGCAGCGTTTCTTATCGCAACGTCAAGTAGTCAATTGAGCTGCTGCGCAGCGCGTTGACTGTCGGATTATTTGTATCTTGAGCACTGATTGAGGGAAGAAAGTTGAGGTTTTCGAATCGATATCGGTTCGTGCCGTCGGCCGGCGAGTGGGCGCGCCCCCTCTCCGCTCTCCTCACTCACATTACAGTCATCAAATGAGTTAGAACGAGTGACGAGACTGAAAAACGCGCACGGGTCGAGCCGCGTTGTTAAGGTGAAATCACTACGGCTACGATTCCTCAAGGAAAACGCCTTCTATTCAAGGCATACCGAGTGACCTTGTTTACGTCTAGAGCATTTCTGACTACGAGGAAGAATACCTACTCGAAAGAAAATGTATCTTCTTCATGAAATTCGGCAAATGATCGTAGAATAAAGGATTAAAGAAGAAATTCTGAGATCCTTGCTCGAACTGGCTGTGAAGAGAGCAAATGAATAAGTAATGAAATGCCTTTCTGAATGTCATACCTTACATATAAAGCAAAAGTTTTTAGAAAGTCTATGCTTCCTTTACGTTTAGAAATTCTCAAACATGAGGTTTACTTAAAGAAATCTTACTACTGTTCACTGAATACTGATAATAATAATAATTTACTGATTTTCACCCTAAATTGATAATTCTTGAGGAGATTGTTCGAAGAAGTAGTTGGGAAAAAATGCTAGCGCTTCGAAAGCGTATTTCCGGTAGTTATTCAATACTCTTCTAAAAGCAGAATGATTAAAGTGAGCTTTAAATGTAATCTTGTAGGGATGTCCTGCTATAAGTAGAGAAGTTCACTTAACGTACATTCGAAACACTACTCTGAGTTTGCCCAAATTGCGAAATACATGGTAATTAGTTGCATCCTACTAGTCCCCAGGTGTCGCTCTAGGTGTTCAAAATTCGTCTTCCTCAACTTAGCTCTCACATTTAGTATAACAGCGTTTTATTGGCATACTTCAAATACTTTATTTGCTTGCTTTTGCACCATTGTAAAAAAAACTGCTACACTAAAATGGGACAAAAAAAACGTTCACAGGTTGAATGTAGTTACATTCTGAAAAAAAACTCGTTATTTTCACCTAAGCGGGTACCTTCTTAATAACGATTTTGTTAGGATTTATTTGAGAATTTATTTTCAAAAAACGAATGGCGAGGATCAGTAAGCTTTTTCACTATAGACACCTCTAGAAAATTGGGATAAAGTGGAGCAATACCTTTTGGCGACGCTCTTGACATGGAATTAGGTTACTCGAAGGTTCTGGCACACGTATGAGCAACACGGGTTATGCAAATAGCGTGAACCCCAGTTCAATATGCACTGGTGCAGAAATAAGCCTGCAGAGACTCAAGATCAATGAGATTTTGAGAAAAAAAACGAGAAAACTTCACCCAGCTTAGCACAACTGACCCATATTCTGTAAACACTTTTTCTATTATATCATGAAATGAAATGAAGTATACGTATGCGCTCAGGGGAAAGCGGCGACAAGTGTGCCATCGACGACGTTACAATGAGTGCTAGCGCTCAAAGTTCAAGATGGATCACCCGATCCGTATCTTCGAAAAGCAATCCACAAATAATCCACAACGCTTTGCTCTTTCAACAAACGAGAATGTGGACCCGAAAGCATGCCAGACCAATGCAAATGGCAAAGAGGCGTTTTCTCAGGCTTTGCATAAGCTTAGCATGCGACAAATGGTGGGCACATCCAATTTTTCGTGTACGATGACAAATAACGTTATTCAGATGACATTTTTTTGTGAAGAGGACTCCGTTGCTAGTTCCTCTCCTTTATTTATGGTAGGGAATGCCATGAAGTCACACAGTCTGTGCCTCTTTGCTGTCCTTTTTATATATTGACTCTTACTAAACAGTTACAGGTGAAGTCACAAAAAAAACTTTCGGAAATTACTCGAAATGGTCAAGTTCACAGAACGTGTATCGTTGTTGTTGTTGTTGTTTATTGTTATTGTTACTAATTTATTATTGTTTTGGCTAAAATTTTGCCCTACTTTGTCATTGTTTTAGATTTTTTCAGTATGAAGCGTATCGAAAATAGAGGAATTAAGGTCATGGGAGATACCCTCCTATATAGTCTGCTTAATAGAAGCTCAAAAAATCCCATCTCAGTTCTAGATATAAACGAGCTACGCGTGCCCAAAGTATTAGTGCAAAGCCGTCAGTATCCGAGTATCCGAGCTGTTAGCCACGGCAAAACAGTGGTTCTTTTCTTATGAAGCATATTTAATAGGATAAAAAGTTCTGGAACCACTCTGCTCTGTTTTTTGTCACACTTTTCTATTTTCCGCCCTAGTCGCTATGATAGATACGTTCAAGCAAAGGATTGGGATAGAGATTTTACGAAATTCCATTAAATAGCAGAGGAGGGTTTCTTCTACCTGCCTCACTTTTGTCATCTGATTCTATGCAGGAGCGATTTCCTTGTTAAAGGCTGCTTTAGTTTTATTTTTTATGGAAAAATTTTGGTAAAGAACTTCCAAAAGCTGTGGAATGTATATATTTGTCGGTCAGTCATCCGCCTAGCAGCTAAAACTTGTTAATTACACTACCTAGTAGCGCGGCCACAGCAGCCAAATCTATTACAAATAAGTTCACAGTCGCAGAGGGGAGCAGCTCTGCTTAAGGCCTAACGCTCTACTACTCTACAAAGATAGTGCGATTGTACAGCGATCGATAATATGCCTGATTCAAGAAGCTGATGTCAGAGGCCATATAACATGCTATATGTTTTTGGGAAGAGCTTAAAAAAGCTCCCGAGATGCTAAAAGGGCAGAAGGGTCACGGTATGAACAAAATTGTGAAAACAAGCTTAATCGTTGTAATGAGTCCTTTCTTTCTTAACTTTATTAGATTAGCATTCTTAAGGAGATATGGGTAAAACTTTAAGAAGAGCACGAATAAAGTCAAGAGCACTAAGTAAACGACTAAAACAGCTAAACTGATAGACGTATACATATGCATATAGCTTATCTCAAAACTTCTATAATACATGAAAATTCAGCGCAGAATAGGTACACGTTAGCTCCACATTCGCATTAAGTACATGATTTTGAAACCAATGCATTTTTTGCCGCATTGCACATACGTTTAAAACCTGACCTTGTTGAAGTGCACATGCGAAATTCCTCCCACTTTTTCAGAGTTTTACGTGGGTGTCAATGTGAATTCACTCAAAACTAGTGGTTGTTTACCACATAAGTCGTCTGGATTCCATGGTTATTGTGTCGCGCTTTGCACCAAAATTGCTTCTGGCGACACTTCCGTCAAATTTTCATTCCTTTGCCTCTCTGTTTAGATGTTTTTCAGTTGCTGGTTTGAGATAAGAAAAAAGTTGCTGTTTGAAACGTGAGACGTTTCACGAGTTTTTCTGGAAGAGGATGTATGGCTCTATTACAGCGTTGCATCCTTTCGCTATTGCATCCAATCTTGGATCAGCTAGTCGAAAAGCAAAAGGAAGGATTCTGCACTGCTAAGAGTAAAACTAGGGATGGAAGCTACATCTGAATAGAAAGAAGTTTTGAAATGTACATTAAGATAAGCTTTTTTCTATAACAAGAATAAAACCAGTAAAAGAGCTCAGCAATGCAGTGACTAGCACGAGAAAGAGAAAGAATATTGTAGCAACATTCATCAAAGCAAAAAGCTCATGTTTCTCAACACTGCCTGAAAGTTTATAGAGTCCCATCAGATTAATTTCTTATCCCCAATATCTCAGATATTTTGTCTTCCTGTCCAACTGTCGTTCATTTCCTGTTGTTATATTTTTTAGAAAAGTGTATCGAAACAGCTGCGAGAGACATGATTGCGTCATCTAAAGAAAAACATAGACAATAGCCTTGATTGTACTCTATTCTCCGTACATTTTCTGTTGAGACGCCTCTAAGGAGGGGCTTTTTACAAAATAGGATTACTAGGGATACTTTCCAAAATAGAGCAATTCAACAGAACTTGCGCTTCTCCTAATTTACCTCCTTTCAACTAGGGTGGTAATAATTGAGTTTCCTGGTAAACACACACCATTCTGAAGTGTTTACACCACGCAGTGTTCTCATTAAGATACAAATAGCCGAAGGCCTTTGCTACGTACTACTGACAATGAAAGCAATATAAAAGTAAGTCAATTCTTGAAAAACGATAAATTACATTTGCATTCTTAGCACTCTCTTTTAAAAAAGAATGTATGAAAAGAATAATGAGGTTTCAGCTCCAAATACACTAGGCTGACAACTAAGCTCCTGAGCTTTTAAATTCCGCAGTGGTTTCTTAATTAATCCTCGTTTTTTAAATGATGAGTTTGCTACTTTCTTTTACTGCACATTGAAAGATTTCACTAGAAAGGGATTCACAATAAAACGATGCAGAAACTCTTCTGCTGCAGAGTTCCATAAATCGCTAATCTGGCGAATCGCACTAAAATTACATGTGTAGGTTACTCGATTGGTGCACCGGTGACACACCATTCAAATCGATTCGAAAGACAAATAAAAATTGAATAAAAAATTAAGATAAAATAACAAAAAAACATCCAGTTGTCCTTATTTTTCTCTGCATTCAATCCACTAGTTTGAAACTGTACTAGCTGCAGGATCCTTAGTGGCTCTTGAAAAAAGGTAACAGATACGAAAAAAAGGTGGACGACAAATCGATACTTACAATTAGTTCGAAGCTCCTATAATTTAGGAACTAAGGGAATGGTCTAAAGTGGATCTCTGAACTAGGGGACTTAATAGTACCAAAAATATCCTTGGACCTCAAATAGCAATCATCAACAGGTAGCTTCTCCCGAGCCGTTATTTTGAGTGAGTTGGAAATATGAAAATACTGGAATTTATCCTTATAATTTGAGCCTTAAAGCAGGAGAAGGGAGCTTAAACTGGACCAAAGAGAAGAAGAGGCTACAGATATATTAGTCCCATAAGGTGGGACACTATCGATTAGCCTAACAGCAGAAAAATTGGAAAGGGCCAACTCTGACCTCGAAAAATAGTCATTTATCGGACGACTTTCCACAACTGTAACTTCCATATATCAAGGACTCGGAAAAAGATACACTGTGCCGTTGTCTACGGGAGGTATAAGAATATTTTTGGCATTATTAGTTCGCCTGGTTCAGAGATCCACTTTAGAACATTCCCTTAAAAGAAAAATCAAAAAAATTATATTAGAGTTGTCGAGCTAATAATATTAGGTAATATTCATCATCTATATTCTATTCAATCACACATTTTGGCACTTGGGTTACTCTCTAATGTTAGTAGTAAACATGCAGAATTTTTGGGATTGGAGATTCGTAGCGATACTTGCGGCTGTCGAACGGATACAAATCTTTGTTTTTCATTGCACATCTATATATTCTCCCAATAATCAGAATTCAGGGTAAATTGTAAGCTTTTATTTTGTTTCCGTACTAAATCCGCTGCTAACAGCAACGGACGCATCTACTCGAACGAACAGTTTTTTTAAAATATTAAACGCTCTTTCAAAAACTGTACGAGAAGTCAAGATTTGAACTTCCGACATCTTTTGCTAGGTCTAGAACCTTGCAAAATAATGCGCTTTCGAAAATTAATGATGTCTAAAAGTGCAGCGATTACAGCTCATCCTGATTTAGTTGAAAGTCTACGCAGCTGCCAGGGAAGCGCCGTTATTATATGCAAATAAAAAAAAGTTTCAAATGTTAGTATGAACTTTGTAAGAAAAACATAGCGGGACTCAAAGATGAATGCACAGTTTCAAATAACCGTTTTTATGGAAAAAATGGGCAACAACAACCATGTGACAAAGAATTGGTTGAACAAATCCACTGGGAAAACATTGTAAAACGGGAAGTCATGAATAGTATATATTTTTCGAAAATATGGTATATCCAACAGAGTTGCATGGTATTTCCGCTGTTTGACCTACTTCTCGCACTCTAAGTATGAACTCATGGAATATCTTGATAGAAAAAAGGTAGATGTGCTGCTGACTGGAAAGCTTCACGTAAGGATTATTGGCTGCAAAATTGTATAATGTAGGGATTATCTCAAGAAATTGTAGTGATATTCGAAGAAATGTGCAATATGCAGACAAAAGCCTAGAAACTACTACTTTTTGTTGTCGCTTTGCTAGTGCGAAAGAATGTGATGAAAAATCTGGCTCAGAAATTTGCATAACGATATAACTGTCCTTTCCTTCTTCTTGCATCTTTCCTACATCTAGTCTTATGTCCTCATGGTTTTACAGCATATCTCACAACGATTTTTGAAATACCGTAATAGTGA
>KN549881.1:23320-33662 GCA_000797555.1 Oesophagostomum dentatum | reverse complement strand
CGCCAAAAGATTAATACATGTAGATTTTTTTAGAAAATAATGATAGAGATGTCATTGCAGGAAATTAAGTTCTTTCTTAAAAATCAAAATTTACAGTTTTATCCATATCGATGATTCCGGGTGCACATCTCTATGAAACTCTGGGTGGCCTCAAAGCAGATGATGCACTTCCAGCCACTGTGTCTCCAGGGATCTTGACGCTGAAGATTCAAGGCTGAACATCATAGGGCTGATTAAAGCAGAATCGTGCAACATTAAGCGAAATAGTTTCCAGGAAAATGTGGAACATATTCTGCACAAATCTCTCAAGCTTACTACTAAGGAACTCAAAGTAATATAGATAGATGCATGTCCAGATAGCTGTGCAAACAAGCAATAACAACGAAGAAGTGAACAAAGAAAATACTGAATAAATAAGGAAGAAATTTAAAAAAGAAGAATTGCATCACATTAAGAACATACTACGATTAGAATGCCAGTACTTCCAAAGTATTTCTTTTCTGCTTAAAAAATTTCAGTGGAACAAAAGATGCTCTGTATAAGCTAAAGAAATTTACGTTAAACAATACTTTAGAGCTTTTGCGCCACCGTACCTATATATTAAAGCAACTGTTTAACACCTTTACATTAAAAAAACGCGCATACCTGCAATCCTAACTTCAGAAAAACTGCACAGTCACGACTAAGCTTTCTGCATCCCTAGCGTAAAACTTGTAAGCTATCACGATTTGCGTCACCAATATTTTCTTAACTGTGTGCAAATTCTTCAGCAAACAAAGGATAAACTAGGTAAATCTAGTCGTACAAAAAGACTTCAGTGCGACTTTGACAAGTACGGAGTATTAGAAAAGCACCCAATAAAATGACGTTCCAAAAACTCGCTTGCATTTAGAGAAGCTCCTAGAAAATATGACCGAACTAATAGTTCCCTCGTAGAACATGGAAAACCTCGGATATTGGTAGTGTATAACCTGACTTGGAACGGTTGGGACTTTTGCCTACTTAATCATGGGAAAACTTCATATTCCATATGAACAACATAGCAGCAGATTTATGACGCTGGGACGACGCGAAAACAAGGCAATAAATCTTTCTTAGAAAACAAGGGAAACTTTCTGGGAAGATATGTACTCTAATATCACTGCTAACAATATCAGCCGCAATAGACTCATAAAAGCGTTATATTAGAATTAGTAGCTCTGTTAGTAGCTCTGAAGAAATAGCAGCGAATCAACGCTGATGAAAAAGTCGGAAAAAGAGAAGAAAGAAGCTTCCTATACGGATAAACTACCGCTAATAAAAAAAAAAGCAATACTAAAAACACACCACATCCCATATGGCTTATCCGTGAGGCAAATTTGAGGTGTAC
This sequence comes from Oesophagostomum dentatum, assembly GCA_000797555.1. Lineage (NCBI taxonomy): Eukaryota > Metazoa > Nematoda > Chromadorea > Rhabditida > Strongylidae > Oesophagostomum > Oesophagostomum dentatum. The sequence goes on along the minus strand of KN549881.1, from coordinate 32,293 downwards.
TGGAGAAGCGAGAATGAATGTTCAATCCTACGGGTGGATTTTTTGTTAAGAAAAAAGTGCGATTCCTCACATTAGTCAGCAGCTGTTCAAGAAGTCGCCACTCAATTAGTTCTTGTAGCCTAAGAATTTTTTCAGCTAGTAATAAAAAAGCAGAAAAAATGATACTATAAATAGCAAAATTTACAATACTTAAATTAAGCCTTACTATTTTATAAACCTTTCATACACCATACCAAAGAAACTGCGGAGATATACGCTTTCTTCTGCAGAGTGGAGTGCAGATTATCTTAAAATATTTTTCGACTGCAGCAGTACAGAACCCCTCTGCTGCAAAATATATAGTAAGTCAAAATGATAGGAGTTAACCATGTTCGGTGAATTATGGCAGAAATCTGGTTCCCATGTTCCAAGCAGGTTTTTTCTTGGGTCTTACATAATGTGTTAAGTAAACGCAGAAATGGTATTCAACGAATTCATGAGAGAGCGTGAAACACTGTGACCTTTGTACCATAACGCCTTCTGAACTTGCTCATATCTTTAGTTCCTACCGATTAAAAATACAAGAAAATTAGGAAATATAAGAATGACAAAACTATGAAAGCTTTAACATCAAAGTATGAAAATCCAATATCTTCATGATATCAGATTGGCTCCAGGACGAATTTCTAGTCTCAAAACACTGAACACTATCATGCGTTATCAGAAAAAATTCACATCCGTGTTCCAGAAAAGGAAGTTTTTTCCCCAGTGAGGCAGAGTGAGAGTGAGAGCAGCCCACACGGAACTTCAGCACAAAGATAGCTACTCCTACCAGCCAAGCACAGTATTAGCCAGTTCAAAGCTAACAGCTATTTCTGCCGGTCCTGTACACGGTATGAACATCATTTATAGTATAAATGATTTGAGTAGAGAAAAGCAGGGCCACTTGCATCGACTTCCCTGCATTTACGATCATAATGAACTACGCATTAAAATAGGTTCTTTTCATTTCGTTACAAAAATTCCTCTATTTCTTCCTACAAAAACAAGGATTTTTCGAAACATTCATAATATCAGATTGGGTGAACAGCCCACAGTTGAACCATTAGAGGAATCACGTAGAAGGTAGCGGGGAAAAGCTAAGAAAACTGAAACTTAGTCGGAGATCTGGAATTTTCGAGTTGTGACACATGACGGAAGAACCCCCACGAAACTAATGACGTCCGCAGCTTCGCTGACCAAATATCTGTTTCCTCAACAAATGACTTGAGCATAAACTTGAACCTGGCAAGTACTGCATATAGGAGTTCTAAAAAGTAAAACAGGTGAAATTATACAGCTATGTTCTTATGATAAAAATGCCGCCTAAAGATGAGGATCTTTAGAAACTTGAAGAAAACTGCAGCAATTGAAGAACAAACTGTAGCTTATGAGGCAAATCTGAAGCTGCAGTTTTCTGAAGAATAGAACACGTACTTCAAAGCAAATTCCTAAAGCAGAACTAAAATTGAAAAAAACCAGTCCCGACAAATTTTTTAAACTGATGAAAATGTGTAAAGACTGCAAAAAAGTGACTTTAAGGCCCTCCGACTAGCACGACCAATTTGCAAAAAATATTTCAATGAAGGGGAAGGTCAGGAAGGGGACCTAGGTCAGTGTTCCACTAATACGAAGAAACCAAAAAGAGTTCCAAAATTCAAGAAAAATGTGATATAGGTCAGCAAAGCGAAAGTTGTGAAGCTTGCAGAAATGAAAAACTGGGCAGCATTTACAATTGTGCAAAAAAAAAACCCCACATTTTCTTGGGTTTATTAATAATGAGCAAGGAAAAAGCGAATTTAAAATTCCACTCAAAAATCTGGTCAACAACTGCATACGTGAGTCCTTTGTGGAGTTAATGGTCGAAGCCAACGTATCACATTGCATAGCGCGGTCAGCAGATATGAATAATTCATAAATATCAAACAAGCGTGTTTTTGCGACTAGTTTTTGTACCACAGTGGTAATTAGGCTTTGTTTTCTCTCTCAGCGGACAACACTCATCTATGAGCACTGGTTCCATCACTCATCGAACTTCCACAAAATGTTCAAATTTTGCTTATTCATGTAGCTTTAAAAAAATGTTCCAGAATCCACAGATTGGTGCAAAGTAGGAGGGAGCAGCTTCAGTAATACCACTTTGGCGTTTATATCCGTCCTCGAAATTTTGGCCTACACCTGAGGCTAATTTCAAAAAGATTAATTTTAAAGTTGCTTCCAACTTAAAAAGCTCTAAGCGCCCTATCCAATTTGTGCCGAAGCTTTCCGCAGACGAGCTTCTTCGCTCCATAATCGACAGACTTTGGAGTGTGACACTGATGGAAACGATCGAATGAAGTTTTTTTTAGAACTTCATTCCTAAATGGCACTATATTTTTTCTGATGAAAATGAAAAATTATACGGAAATATATTTTACACAAAGTTCTCATCGATACCGTAGCTAGCTTCAGGGCACATTTGAGCAAAGCAACCCAAACGTTTCCACTGTACCCGAAATTATCGTTTGAAACAACTGTCCGTTACCGGCCAAATACGTACAGAATTTTTTGATTGGAGCATCACTGTTAACACCGTTATCTTTTTCACCAGTTATTATAGGGATATAAGTGAGAAACACCTCGACTGTTTGTATGGAATCAAAGAAGGATTAGACTAACTCTAGTTCGAGCAGTTTTTCACGTAGTAGCAAAAGTGTCACTTCTAAGTATACTGTTCCCTGCTTCAACTAAATCTTTTTTAGCGAATAGTAGCGCATACTTCTGAAGCAACAATGATTTATAGGGCTAATCCAAAAACATTTCCTTAAATGTTCAAAAACAAGAAACTAGGGGTGCGATGACGGAACGAAGAAAACAGCATATTCGTTCGGGGTTTCGTAATGAACTATTTGACTAGTAAATACATATTTACTCGTTTGTATTCTCGTTAAATTGCCAATATTTATTGTGCATCACGGAGCAGAAACCATGCAGAACAATAAAAACGCAGCCTAAAATTGTAAGTCACAGCCCTCTATTTGTTTTTTGTCTTGTCTCGAATTTTATCACATTCTATTTTTACCATTCGGAAACTTCGAACCAACAATTATCGGTCTTTCACATTGCTTATGCGAGATGTCTAATGGGCAGATTCTTTAACTAATCAGTAAAAAGGTGTAATTAACATCTTGTTCTGGAGAATTTTTTTTCAATTTTTAGGCAGCCTACAGTTTTCAGTCGTTCAAAGATCCATTGTAGAATGCGATAAGTTTTTACAGCTAGATTTTTCGCATATCCAGCTAACATATAGAGAATACATTGTTGTAATAACTAAATATTACAAAATAAAGGAGGGAATTTGAGGTGATTACTAGTCGTAAATTCGATAAGGTAGGATATAACTTGAGTCGCGTTCGAGATCGACACACACTATCAAAGAAGAGTGATACAGAGGTAAGATCTGGGATGTAAAACGAAATCAAGCTATGGTGGCGTCTCTGGCACTACGTAAGGTTTTTGAATAACAGCCATTTTAAATACACCAGCCCAACTTGGACTCGCAAGGAAATTTATTTATATTCGTTTAGTTCGTCTTCTCAACACTTATTTTTTAGCTATGACAACACTAAAAGCACTTAAAGTTTCAGCCCTTTTTTTACCACAGCTTTTCTCACATTATACAAAAATCAGATTCGAGAAGCCATTTTAGAAGGAAAGCATTGCTTATAGCTGTTTTGGATTCGCCACAGAACAGGACAGCAGACGAATGCAGCCCTCGCCGATATTCCAACACTACATGACAGAATATTTGAAAAACGATGTTCTATGCGATTTCGGATGGGCACTAAATTTCACGGCTCATTCGTTCGCTGTCTGCCACCTTGCCAGCAATGTGAGATGGCCCTCTTCCATTAATACGCGACATTCGTTTCAGGTAAGCTTCCAGAATGTTATCACCAGCTGAAAGCCGCTCTACACCTTTAGCACCGCAAAAAAAACTCGTAAGGCTACCCCAGATCTGAATAACAACTAAACCACACCTTTTTTTAAAATTAATGAATGTTATGATACCCCAACGTACAGAACGAATAGCATAGCCTTAGGTTTTCGGCACTGGCCGTTGATTCGATGAAACACAGCTTTACAAAGCTTCTGCGCTTCAAAAGAATTATGGGTTTGTTGTCTTCTGCTTTGCCATATACTTACTAGTATGAAAATGAACTTGACGGTGGATTTTCTTTTAAAAAAAATAAGTGTCCTTTTGCTACTGCTACTATAATAGGAAGGCAGATTTACGAGCTGTGCTAGAAATCCGACAAAAGCAGTGTTTTGAAATAAAAAAGAAAACAAAACCACGGTACGTGAAAATAAATGGGCCGAAAAGTTCGAAATGACACTCGCGAAACCACTTTCTGCAAAGGAAACTGAAAAAAATAGTTTGGCACATCAAAAAAGCCAAAAGCAGACCCCGAATTCAATAACCATTTCCGTAAAGCTGCCGACAACGGTTCTACAGTATTTGAGTGTTTGCCAAAGCTTGAAGTGCTGCCGGCCTACAACTATTGTTGGCTTTTCTGACATGAATAACTGAAAGAGCTCTGAAGTTCTGAATAACACGTTCTCCACACACTATCGCAAAGTTCCTATGTACACTTACTTCTGTAAACTGGATATTAGATCAGTAATAGAAAAGGACGAAGAGAGCGAATAATAGCAGTAAAATCCATACGTCCTGGTAGAAATCTTATGAAAAATGTAGCAAATTGTACTCTTTTGCATGTTTCGTATATAATACACTTCGACATTTCAAAAATTTCTAATAATTCTTTTATTTTTCGAGAAGCCAAGAAAATAAGGCCAAAAATACGAACTGTTCACTGCAGCCCTCACTCTATTTAAGATTACTGTTCAAAATCAATGGTCAACCATCTCAAAACCGTTGCCCAATCATAGCAAGTGAAAAACAACTACCATATGACGAGAAGAAAGTGATATCTTAGTGCTATTTGAAGAAACAGATACATCAGGCTCTAATAATATGAGTTACTTTGCCCTTCTTATGTTTCGATTACATTTGCAGCCTTAATATAGAAAATGATCGCATACCCAACGAAGCTTCTCCTGCCATTTCAAACATTTCGATTTTAAGAATATACGACTTTTCCCTTGTTCAAGTACACTTAGTCTGATAGTACAGTCTCGAGGCACGATCTCAAAGAGAGCTGGTCAATTCCTCTATTCTGAATTTGGGCCTTATCCCAATTGCCGATGAGCCGTCTGCGCCGTCCGATCGCTATATGTAGGTATATGCAAAACTCCCGACGACTCTAAGTTTTTGAGATCTTTGTGTCAAAACAGGCTTCTATAGAAAAAATTGCCATGTGAGGCTATAGCACTGTCTCTATTGTTAGAGTAATAAGAGCATAAGATGGATGAAAAAAGCGGAAAATGCAGAAATGGTAGGAATAACCATGAGCAAAAACAACGTCTCATTCTCATATCCTTATCTTTCCGAGTCACCACTGGTAATGGAGGCGCATGACTTACTAAAGAGAATTAAGAAAATGTTAGCGACAAATAAACTAACTGCATCGTCTAAGAAATTTACGGAAATTTCATAGCCGTGCTTGAATAAACGCTAATGTCATTGCATTCTACCAATTAGGCATCCCTAAAGAAAACTGAAGTAATGCCACTAAGAGGCATTTTCATTTGAAAATAATGACTGTACTCTTCTTTAGCAAATTCAACTACTGGTGCTCAACTTGCTACTAGATAAGTGCCGAAGTTCTTTCGTACTCTACCCACCAACACTCTCACATATTAAACGTCAAAGCAAAAGCGATTTCTGGATTTCTTGTTGTTTCTGCACTCCACACAAAGCAATGCCAGTCGAGAACCAGATGCAAATGCTGAACAGCATTTCTAGAAAGCGGGGACCAGGTGGCATGACTGTGATTGATGGATTCGGGCCGGGAACAAACGTTGTGAAAACAAAACCTATGGTGTGGTCGCCGATGTCTTGGCGCTTCGAGGTGCTCACAGACGCCAAGCCAAATACAGTGCTGCAGTGTTGTGCAAGTGTGGTTTTCGGAAAACTGTGCAGATACTCTGAAGCTATTTGATTCCAAGAATATTCCAGAAATGCCAAATAGGCGATTCTATGAACGCTGAAAGCAACAAATCGACAACAAGCAACAAATATCTAAATTCCATTTTTATTTGTTTACTCATTCTTATACCTGATGCTAGAAGATAAAAAAAATTCTATCAAACAGAACTGCAAATGGGACCGAAAACTGAAAGAGAGGTTCTTCATTTTTAGATTTTCTAATATTGTTTTTTCTAGCAAAATAGAATTATTTGTCGTATTCGAAAATTAGGATACCGAAGCCTACTACCCTTTCAAAATTTAAAGTATAACATTTCTTCTTTCTTTATTAGAGCTGCTAAGTAGAAAGCTCACGTAAACAAACTCTATACAGCATTATAACATAAAGACAGTATCCTGATCTATAAGAAAGCAATGGAGCCTGAATAAGCACATGTAAAAGAACCTCTAGACAAGAAAGTAAATCTGTGGCCTTGGAATGCCTCTAACACACATGGTGCGGAGTTACTAGACCATTGGTTAAGGACGAAAAAGTAAGAATAAAATGTTGAGCACCACAAACCATTCCGTACTTTTAGGCCACCGCCTAGCTGTTTGAATGCTTTATAATTTTAAAAAAAGTTCTTCAAAACCCAAGGCAAACAAGGAACAAGACAGCATTAGCGAACTGATAGCATCTGACCGAAATAGTTTTGCCACGTAGCGGTTAAACCGAATCCACGTAGGCGTCAAAATTTACCAGAAAAAAAGAACTGAGCAGTGGCCATGTGCAGGTTGGCTGCACTTGTCGAGTGGGCCGTTGGCGACTGCGGCTCGGATTTCTCGCGCCTTTCTCGAGTTCAAGAAGTCCATATTACCGGCGAACGCTCTCAGCAAACATACACTCATTAACACCACACACGCGTAGCAAATATGGGAGGATGCGCCAATATCGCCAAATGGGCGAGTGCTCAGCTCCCTCCCTGTTTATCAGGAACTGATGGTCAGTTCGGTGCTGCTGCAAAAGTTGCTTCTTTCGCTGTTTTTAATAGCACCTATAAACAAGGTGTTAGTGCATTAGCTGTTTGAGTAACTGAATTTTTTTTATTAACAAGGCTTTTGAATTTGTAGGCATCGCTGAAGTCGGCAATTGTCAATGTTCCTTCTACACCTAAGCATGGGGTTCATTTTTTAAACATCTCGCTAATGATTGTCTGGAGGTTTACAATGCCGGTTTATTTTATTAGTAATTATCCAAATAATAAGAATAATTTCTGAAAATTATAAATAAAAGCATCAGCTTTTGAGAACAAATGAACAACTCACATCGATAAAAGAGATGCAGAAAGAGCACATTCAGAAAAGCTCCAAAAATTCTAATATCCATGATATACGCCGCTTATTGAAAATATGAATGTCAATATAATTGAACAGAAGAAAAACTTAGTGTGAAAGGAACACTAAGCTACCAAGCAAATTCCAAAATCCATAGTTTCGCGTCTTTACAGAGAACAAGAACGGTTGTGCATGAATTGGTTTTCATAAGTTACTGCCACTACCACCTCACCAAAATAACCATTTAAGACACCAATAAATATTAAAAGCAACCGTTGTTTAGTCTACTAAAAGTGAGGGAATTCACCAGTACTGCATTTCAGCTGTAGTTGTACCAGTCATTATGTTATCTTGGACTGAATTGGTTGTAGCGCATAACTCTAACCTTTGCAGCAAGAACTGAGGAGGCTTTCCTCTAAATCTTAGCATGTCGTATGCTAAACCAGCTACAGTTGAAGGCTTTATGATATACAATGGACATCGCATGACAATGCCACGATGTTGCGCCAGGAGAAAAAGTTGTAAAATATGATGACCAGCCTGGCATTTCAAAAGAAAATGCTTCATAAAGCATAAAATCGCTTCTATTTTCAGCATGCTGTTTGCTACCACTACATGGTAGCTACGCAATTTCGCATGAAGACTGAGATTTTAGAAATAGCTTATCACATCTCGAGCTCTCTTTAAATTCATACTTCAGTAGAAAATAATAAAAAAAATTTCGGAATGAACCGACGTATTAAACCCAAAATCTTTAACAATCGAATATAGGCTACTGACTTTAAAAAAATGAGATTATCCCAGGAAGGCAGCATAGTTAACTACTTTTAAAGATTCCTTTCTTTCTAAGCATATTGCTTTATTCTAGCATGTATGCAATGAACGAGATGGTCCTCGATTTTAGAAGAGGCATAGTTCGTAACAAGGGTCATTTACGATTTCCGAAAAAGTAGCATTTTCTAGAAGAACTCCTTACTTGTATAACACTTTTTTTCGCTCTAAGCTGACTGCTGAGACAGTGTCTAAATTATGATTTCAGTAATCTGGCACTAAGACCGAAGAATTGGTAGGCATGCAGGTTATCTCTAGCTAGTACTCTTCCCTGTCTATTTTACGGAGAATTTTTTCTTTTTCATGTGATATTAGCTAAGAATCCTAAAAACCGTGAAAATTGGCATCAAAATAACTAACACCATAAACTTCCTAGAAAGCTGTTTTACCTAAATTATCCCCCAAACAAAACCGATAATCATCTACAACACGATGATTAGTGAAAGGAGAAATTTTAAGTGCAGCTGACTTAATTTAGGCAGTAGTTGTTGTTCAAAAATGGAATCTCAGCAACCCTGCCAATGCAAAAAAACCCTTTTGTGCAAACTACTATTTGATGCAGCAATTAAGCTTTTTAGCTCTGAGGTTTTCTCTCCACTAAACTGAGCGTCGCGCCTCAAGCTATTCACGGAATATCCCATAGTTTTTGCTTAGAACAGGAACGATGCAGCGCAACGAATTTATAAAGTTTCCCATAATTACTGCTACATGACGTGATC